>VSMD01047961.1:0-70476 GCA_008750895.1 Mirza zaza
CAGCCCAAGTGCCCATCAATCCAAGAATGGATTAATAAAATGTGGTATATGTATACCATGGAGTACTATTCAGCTCTAAGAAACAACGGCAATATAGCACATCTTATATTTTCCTGGTTAGAGCTGGAACCCATACTACTAAGTGAAGTATCCCAAGAATGGAAAACAAGCACCACATATATTCACCAGCAAACTGGTATTAACTGAGCAGCACCTAAGTGGACACATAGGTACTACAGTAATAGGGTATTGGGCAGGGGGGAGGGGGGCGGGTATATATATACATAATGAGTGAGATGTGCACCATGTGGGAGATGGTCACGCTGGAAACTCAGACTTGTGGGGGGAGAGGGGGAAAGGGCATTTATTGAAACCTTAAAATCTGTACCCCCATAATATGCCGAAATAAAA
The DNA here is from genome assembly GCA_008750895.1 of Mirza zaza. NCBI lineage: Eukaryota > Metazoa > Chordata > Mammalia > Primates > Cheirogaleidae > Mirza > Mirza zaza. The sequence continues at coordinate 412 of VSMD01047961.1, forward strand.
AAAAAAAGAAGAAAAAAAAAAGAAAAATCTATAGTGAATATCATACTCAATGTTGAGACTGAAAGCTTTTCCCCTAAGATCAAGAACAGAAAAAGAAGGATATCCACATTCACCATTTTCACTCAACATAACACAAAACAATTAGGCAAGAAAAACAAAAGGCATCCAAATTGAAATGGAAGGAGTAAATTATCTCTCTTCACAGATGATGTGATCTTACATATAGAAAACTCTAAAGATGCCACAAAAAAAATGTTAGAATAAATGAATTCAACAAAGTACAGGATACAAAATCAATACACAAAAATAAGTTGCATTTCTATATATTAACAATGAACAATCCAAAAAGGAAATTACAAAAACAACTCCATTTACAATACCTCCAAAAGAATAGAATACTTAGGAATTAACCAATGAGGTAAAAGACTTGCACAATGAAAACTACAAAAAGAATGCTCAGGCCAGGCGCCATGGCTCACGCCATGGCTAGCACTGTGTGAGGCCGAGGTGGGAGGATCCTTGAGCTCAGGAGTTCAAGACCAGCCTGAGCAGGAGTGAGACCCCCATCTCTATTAAAAATAGAAAAATCAGCCAGGTGTGGTGGTGTATGCCTGTGGTCCCAGCTACTTGGGAGGCTGAGAGAGGAGGATCGCTTGAGCCCAGGAGTTTGGGGTTGCTGTGAGCTAGGCTGATGCCATGGCACTCTAGCCTGGATGACAGAGCAAGACTCTGTCTCAAAAAAACAAACAAACAAACAAAGAAAAAGAAACAGAAAAACCCGTCCTAAATTCATATGGTATCCTAAGACATCCTGGATAGTCCAGACAATCTTATAAAAGACAAAGATGTAGCACTCACACTTCTTGATTTCAAAACTTACTACAAAACTACAGTAATCAAAAGGTGGTACTGATATTTAAAAAAAGACACTTAGAACAACGGAACAAAGTCTAGAAACAAACCCTCAAATACATCATCAAATGATTTTGACAAGATCATTCAATGGGGAAAGAAAAGTCTACTGAAAACGGTGCTGGGAAGACTACATTAAAAATATACAAAAGAATGAAGGTGGACTCTTAACATCATATACAAAAATGAATTCAAAATGGTTCAAAGACCTAAATGTAAGACCTAAAACTATAAAACTCTTAGAAGAAAGCAGAGCAAAAAACCTTCATGACACTGGATTTGGCAATGATATCTTCGATATGAAAACAAGGCATAGGTAAGAAGAAAAAAATAGACAAACTAGACTTCATTAAAATAAACATTTTAAACATCAAAACACAATATCCATTGGGCGTAGTGGCTCAGGCCTATAATCCCTGCTACCTGGGAGGCTGAGGTGGGAGGATCACTTGAGATCTAGGAGTTTGTGACCATCTCGGGTAATATAGCAAGACCCTGTCACTAAAAAAGAAAAAAAAGAAAAGAGAGAAGAGAGGAGAGAGGAGAGAGGAGAGAGGAGAGAGGAGAGAGGAGAGAGGAGAGAGGAGAGAGGAGAGAAGAGAGAAGAGAGAAGAGAGAAGAGAAGAGAAGAGAAGAGAAGAGAAGAGAAGAGAAGAGAAGAGAAGAGAAGAGAAGAGAAGAGAAGAGAAGAGAAGAGAAGAGAAAAAAGAAAAAAGAAAAAAGAAAAAAGAAAGAAGAAAGAAGAAAAAAGAAAAAGAAAAAGAAATTAGCTGGGCAGGGTGGTACACACCTGTAGTCCCAACGACTCTGAGGCTGAGCCAAGAGGATCATTTACTTGAACCCAGGAGCCTGGGGCTGCAGAGAGCTATTAACTCTGCCACTGCACTACAGCCTAGGTGACAGAGTAAGACCCTCATCTCAAAACACAAAAAAAATAAACAAAAAAAACCCCAACCCCACAATATCCAGAGTAAAAAGGCAAATGAGAGAAAATATTGCAAATCATATATATCTGATATGGGATTAATATCCAGAATAAATATAGAACTTCTAAAATTCAACAACAAAACTACTCGATTAATAAATGGACAAATGACTTGAGTAGACCTTTCTCCAAAGATGATATATACCATCCAAAAAAACCTCAGAAAATAATAAATGTTGGCAAGGATGTGTAGACACTAGAACCCTTCCTTGCATACTGCTGGTGGAAATCTAAAATGGTGTACTCACTGTGTGAAACAGTATGAAGGATACTCAACACATTAAAAACATAATTACCATATGACTGGGCAATTCCACTTCTGGGTACATACCCAAAAAAACTGAAAACAGGATCTTGAAGAGATATTTGTATACAGCATACAGCGGCATTATTCACAACAGCTAAAACATTGGAAGCAACCTAAGTGTCCGTCAATGGGTGAATAAGTAAAATATGACACATAAATACAAGGGATTATTCTGCCTTAAGTATATAAATTCTGATATATGCTATGACATGGATGAACCTTGAGGATATTGTGCTAAGTGAAATAAGCCAGTCACGAAAAGACAAATAATATATACAGTACTTACAGCAGTCAAGAGTATAAACAGGCCAGGCACAGTGGCTCATGCCTGTAATCCTAATACTCTGGTAGGCCGAAGCAGGTGGATCGCTCAAGGTCAGAAGTTCGAAACCAGCCTGAGCAAGAGCGAGACCCTGTCTCTACTATAAATAGAAAGAAGTTAATTGGCCAACTAATATATATAGAAAAAATTAGCCGTGCATGGTGGTGCATGCCTGTAGTCCCAGCTACTCGGGAGGCTGAGACAGGAGGATCACTTGAGCCTGGGAGTTTGAGGTTGCTGTGAGCCACAGCACTCTAGCCTGGGAAACAGAGTGAGACAATGAATGTCTCAAAAAAAAAAAAAATAAGTATAAACAGAAAGGTAGTTGTCAGGGGCTAGCAGGAGGGGGAATTGGGAGTTATTGTTTAATGGGCATAGAGGTTCAGTTTTACAACATGAAAAACTTATGAATGTGAATAGTGATGGTTGCACAATATCATGAATGTGATTACCACCAATAAACAGTACACTTAACATGATTAATATGGTAAATTTTATATAATGTATAATTTAACACACACACACACAAAAAAAAAAACACGAAGGGGAAAACAAAAGCTGGGTTGTACCAGAGCTTGGTAGAAGAGATGGATGAATCAGTTAAGCACAGAGGATTTGGGGTGCCGTGAAAATAGTCTGTATTCTGTATGATACTAAAAGTGTATATGTGTCATTATATATTTCTAAAAACCCATAGAATATACAACAGTAAGAGTGAACACATATAAACTATGAACTTCTGAAGATTATGAGGTGTCAATGTTGGTTCAATTATTTTAATAAACATATTTCTCTGGCGGGGGATACTGACAGTGGAAGAGGTTGTACATGTGTAGGGGAAGGGGATATACAGGAAATCTCTGTACCTTCTGTTCAACTTTGCTGTGAACTCAAAACTGCTCTAAAAGTAGTATCAATTAAAAAAAAAAAACCCCAACATTGCCAATTTGACAGGCAAAAATAGATCCAAACTCTGTTCTAATAAATAGTAGCAAAATTGGGGGAAAAATATAGTCTTTGTGCCCTATGCTACAATTACTCACTTAAGACTCAAAGGGCTTATCACCACTGATCTGTACACTTAAAAATGGTAAAGATGCTAAGCTATGTATATATATATTTTACCTCAATAAAAAAAAATTTTTTAAAAGACGCTAAGGGCAATGGACTGGTTTTATTCACCTTTATTACCCAAAGATCTTAAACATGCTAAAAAGCGCTCAAAATATGTTAAGTGAAAGGGTGCTTATAGTTCACATACCTTTATTCCAGTATTAGTAGCATCTTTTACAGCTTTTAATAATGTATCATATTTGGGATTAAAAGTGACAGTAAAAGCACAGTCAATAATCCTACCTGAAAGAGAAAATATCTTTAAGTTTACTCATCAGCCAGTCAATTTACCTACTTTATAGCATTTACGCTATTAACCTTGCTAGTTAATAGGAAAACAGAATAATGGGCTCTAAAAAAGTAAAAAGTATACAAAGGATTTTCATATCACTCCAAGACCAATTCAGTGTTCACCCAGCAAGTTATACAAACATATAAATGTAGGAGATAGAAAATGTACAAGACCCAAAGGGCCCTAAATATAGTGCTACTTCTCAAATGTAGTAAAACTTCACATAAGTAGTTATCTAAGCTAGCTTCCTCACCTGTTAAGTAAGAAAACAAAGTATTTACCTGACAAGGTTTGGGGTAGAAATTAGAAAAGCAAACATGTATAAAAACGTTGATAAACTTAAAAGTTCTACATAAATGTTATTACTTGTTATTATTCAAATAAATGTATGAAACAATGACCCAAATTAAGAAATGTAGGATATTTTTCATGCCTTGAGACAAAGGTAATAAGCCTCAATTACCCAACAGTTTTCATTTTATTCCAATTACTGGGCTGCTTTAAAGTAAATCTTAAAATCAGCCTCAAGACTGCTCTACAAAAAAAGTAAGGAGGCAAGAACAAAATTTCAGAGTTCAGTATTTATAGCTTCACCTAACAGATAAAAAGTAAGGGTTTCAGGGCGCACTGGAGGGTGGCAGAAATTTTTTCCAAGAACTCACCGCTTATATGTGTTCCAAAATCTATCTTACAGATGTCATCATATTGTAATACTGTTGTGTCACCAGCATTGGGAGTATAATGGGCAGCACAATTATTGAGAGAACATCCGGTAGGAAATGCCAGGCCTGCATTTAATCCATTCTCTTTTATCAACTTGCGCGAACAGTCTTCCAACTTTTCACTAAAATAAAAAAGAAATAATTTGTTTGCTTTTACATTCTTACCCTTATATACCTTATAGCTCATCAAGTCCAGAAAGTTTGCTAAAATCCTTAAATTATTTTCTGGGAATGATCTGAGCACTAACTTTCTAAATGTAAATAAATAACATTTCTCTGATGCTATGCAAATAGCTCATCTCTAAAAGACAAGGATTCTACTAGAAACCTAGAGAAAACAATCCACTTTTAACTTAGTTTACTAGAGTCTGACTAAGACCAATTTAAATGCTGATTTTATTCATGCTGTATATTTTTAAAACTGTCTGAATCAGAGAATTAAGTTGTCTTTTATACTAATTTCTTAAACGGAAAAATTAGGGAAATAATTACTTTTATTGGCTTCTTCACTTCATTATGTTTTATCTCTAAGAATTTTTATTTCTTATTATGAATTGTTAGATGGCAAAATAAAAGATTTCCAGATTATGAGTGTACATGTGCACAAAATAGGGTGGCTAAGGTACAAATGTGTGCTTCTCTTATAGTATTCTCATTACAGTGACACCACAGTAACTTAAAAGATATTTCTACAACTTTACTTAAAATAAAGGTTTAGTAAAGTGGTAATGAAAACCAAACATTACAATTGGAGAGTTAGTATTTATAAAAAATTTTTTATCATGCTCTTACCAGATTTCTATCATTGTCATCCCAGGCTTGATCCAGCTCATAACATATTTTCTAACTTGTCGATGTGCTTCCGCAGCTTCTCGAAAATCATTCCAAATCTCTTCACTAGCCTGATCTAATGCTTTCTTTTCTTCACTTGTAGTTCTCCAAGCAGCTGTTCGCCTTTAGATTAGGCATAGCATTAAGTATTAGTCATTTAAAAAACAGAAGAACAAGCACAAAAGCCAAAGGAGATAATATACTAAGTAATAGAAGGCATTATAATATGCTAAGTAATGCAAGACATTTTAGATAAAAATACATTACAAATTTAGTTTATGTCAACAAAGTTTCTGAAATAAAGTCATACACTTGCCATCAACCCAAATCAAGTTAAATGTTTTGTAACACTAAAAGGGAAAAATCCTAAGTGAGACTTCATTCACAGTCAAAGGAACTAATTACTGCCAACACAAAATGACAAGAAAGGAAAGAATCGGAAGAGTCCTAGAAACAAAGCAGGTGGAAAAAAATGCCATCCTTCCACTTGAGGTAACATATAGCGAAGAGTCATCAAAACAGCACAACAGGGCTAGGCGCAGTCACTCACGTCTGTAATCCTAGCACTCTAGGAGGCAGAGGTGGGAGGATCACTCAAGGTCAGGAGTTCAGGAGTTCGAAACCAGCCTGAGCAAGAGTGAGACCCTGTCTCAACTAAAAATAGAAATAAACTAATTGGCCAACTAAATATATATGGAAAAATTAGCCAGGCATGGTGGCGCATGCTTGTAGTCCCAGCTACTTGGGAGGCTGAGGCAGAAGGATTGTTTGAGCCCAGGAGTTTGAGGTTGCTGTGAGCTAGCCTGATGCCATGGCACTCTAGCCCGGGCAACACAGTGAGACTCTGTCTCAAAAAAAAAAAAAATATATTGAATATATAATTCACAACTCAGTGATCACTGTGGTATAAATTACACTTAAGTATAAAAGTGATGCCTTCAAATAATTACTCTACTTTTGCCTCTAAGCCAGCGGACAAACTATAGCCTGCAGACAAATCCAGTCTGGTGCCTATTTTGTAAAAAAGTGTTATTGCAATATAGCTGTGCTCATTCATTTATGTAGTCTCTACAGCCATTTTCATGCTACGACAGAGCTGAACACTCAGGACCTAAAACATTTACTCTAGGGTCCATAACAGAAAAAGTTTACCCAACTCTGTTGTAAATTACAGGCTCCTTAAGTTAATGACCCCAAATCCTTTCTGAGTTTTTCTGTATGTCACTGTCCAGTTTTCACTTCCTGCTGCTGCTGCTACTTGTATGCCAATACCTAGCACCTCTCATTTGATACAAAGGCCCAAAAGAGCTGTCCTATGTGACTCAATGGCATAGGATTATTGTACTTTCACAGAGATTTCTTTGGTTTGTTTCCTTTTGGAAATGTATTTTAAGTCCATCTACTAATGTTATCACATAACCAAATATTACAGTACCATCAATTTAAAGTTAGTTTTAAACTCCCTAAGTATTTAAATGTGTATGGATTACTTAAGCAATAGTAGAAACTCAGGCAACTTCTAATCAAGGTATTCAAAGAAACACCCTATTATTCATACGTAAGATCCTCAGACTAGAAAGTAATAGGGTAAGATTCTTTTTTTTTTTTTTGGACACAGAGTCTCACTCTTGTTGCCCTGGCTAGAGTGCCGTGGCGTCATCCTAGCTCACAGCATCCTCAAACTCCTGAGCTCAAGCCATCCTCCTGCCTCAACCTCCCAAGTAGCTGGGACTACAGGCATGTGCCACCATGCCCGGCTAATTTTTTCTATATATTTTTAGTTGGCCAATTAATTTCTTTCTATTTTTAGTAGAGATGGGGTCTTCCTCTTGTTCATGCTGGTCTCGAACTCCTGAGGTCAAACAATCCACCTGCCTCGGCCTCCAAGAGTGCTAGGATTACAGGCATGAGCCACCGTGCCCAGCCGGATAAGATTCTTTAAAGAGTATATTCTCAAGAAGTAGTTCAGCTTTTTCAATTACAATAAACTAACAGTTGCTGGCTCCATGCTGGGACAGATAAGCTAAGTTATAAGGGTGCAACAATCCCCTGACCTGACCTCTAGCAATAAACTCAATCCTTTCTTTCTCTCCCACTAATCCAAAAATCTTGCCTGGGAACTAAGAACCCAAATGTTCATTTTCAGGCATAAGGGTACTAGTTACACCCCAAGATCAATTTTTAAACAAAATGTATAATTCTTTATCTCTGACATGGGCCATAATTCTAGCACATATACTACAGTTGCACCCAGTAGTAAAGGTTGAAACACCACCTGCCTCAAAAGCCAAAGGTTTTGTGAAAAAGTAAAAACATTACCAAATATATACTCTAGAGTGATAAGATAGTCACAGAGAACTGGCAGGTATCATGCATCTAGGGCTATGAAAGTGGAACTGGTCATTATAAATTCTTATTCCTGCCCTTCCCCCATTCAACTGTCAGAGTCTTCAAATCCACTTTTTAAAGATTACAATGTTGAGTGTAATTCAATTTCAAATGCTGTTTTACTACCTTTTTGATTAGAATATGATATAATAAAGATCCCCAATACTGAAATCAATAGATCTTATAAATGTACTTCTGAAGGTTGCATGGCTGACTCTTAGAAGCAGTATATCTTCAAAAGAATATGGAATCATCTGCCATCAGCAGTAAAGAACTAGCAATCAGAAATGGGATTAAAGAAACTCTTTTGCTGAAAATCTTGAGTTTAAATTGAAAGTTATTAATAATACTTGAGAAACCTACTGTCAGGGTATGTTACTATAATTATAGGCTCAAAAGAAAGACAAAGAATATTATTTTCCTACATTTGATCTTTTGATGAAATTAAGATATGATAAAAAACATAATTACCATTGTGAATGTGCAACAATTAACCAAAAAGGTAATTAATTCAACCAACTGACAGAGGCAGGCCAGAAATGCTTTTTAAATATATTATTATGTGGCTGGGCATAGTGGCTCAGGCCTGTAATCCTAGCACTCTGGGAGGCCGAGGCGGGCGGATTACTCGAGGTCAGGAGTTCAAAACCAGCCTGAGCGAGACCCTGTCTCTACTAAAAATAGAAAGAAATTAACTGATCATCTAAAAATATATATACAAAAAATTAGCTGGGCATGGTGGCGCATGCCTGTAGTCCCAGCTGCTCGGGAGGCTAAGGCAGTAGATTCGCTTGAGCCCAGGAGATTGAGGTTGCTGTGAGCTACGCTGAAGCCATGGCACTCACTCTAGCCTGGACAACAAAGTGAGACTCTGCCTCAAAAAAAAAAAAAAAAAAAAAAATATATATATATATATATTGCAGACAATAATATATATATATTATTGTCTGCAAAACTAACTAAAACAAATGTTGGAAAGATAATCTTCACAGGAAGTGTTTACAACATACATAAATCCCTGCCACCTCGTAAATATTTCTTTTTCATATTTTATCGTTTTTACCAGTGGATATACAAGAGCAGGAAAATATAGGTAAAATCAAAAAATATATATTTATACATATTTTATATATAATACATAATATTGTACAAATATATAAGATATATAAATGAATATGTAAGGTATATATTATTTATATATAAATATATATACTACAACAAAAGGCATCTGACTATTAATTAGTTTCGAACAGCCATAAATATTTCTAAATCTATTGCATAGATAGCTTAAAAGCTAATTATATTATATTTGTACATTTAAAGCACTATATGCCATATATATAAAAAAACTCTTTAAAAATGTATCCCTTTTGCCCCAAAATAATTAAAACACATGCACATATGACACAAATTCTTTCCTCTGAAAACTGGTACTTAAAGGGTTAAAAAATAAAGCATGTTCTAAGTCTGTCTATAAGAAACTATAGCTGATTCCCAGTTGATAAAACTCTTTTTACAGAATATCAATTACTAAATGTATAAGGAATGATAGAATTAGAAACACACCATTCTGCAGTCCCCAATGAAAATAAAACAAGGATCATCAATGGATATTAAAATAATTAGGTAAAAAGTTGTTAAGAAAAAGATATTCGAATGATACCAAAGTACCCCACAGATTACTTGGAAACTGCAAAAAGAAAAAAGCACCTTTAAAAAAGACCTGGCTGTCACATTAACCAAGAGAGCAAATGCAGTAAAACTAATAGTAAGACAGCCTGACATTACATCTAATGCAATGAAGGTCACAATCATTTATTATATATTCATCAAAAATGCTTAATTTAAATCCAATTTAAGCCTGTTAATACCAAACTCCACCTTACAGAAAATATAGAAATAGAGGGAAAAGTTTACCACCACTACAAGGAAACAACTAGAGCAGGGTCCTCAAACTTTTTAAACAGGGGGCCAGTTCACTGTCCCTCAGACTGTTGGAGGGCCGGACTATAGTTTAAAAAAAACTGTGAACAAATTCCTATGCACACTGCACATATCTTATTTTGAAGTAAAAAAGCAAACGGGCAAAAACACCTGCATGTGGCCTGCGGGCCGTAGTTTGAGGACGCCTGAACTAGAGAAATCCCCAGAACATGAGACTTTCCACAATTGCCTGGTTTCTTCAAAATCATGCAATGGAGAAATAGAGAAAAAGGTGGGGTTTCTAATCACATGCAATATATGAACCTCAACTGAATCCTGGTTTTGGAAAGCCAACAAACATTACTATAGCTATTAAAAACTGTTTTCAAAAAATTCTAATGATGTAGGAAATGCACAGAGAATGGTAATTTTTTTTCAAAGGCCATCATAAACTACATGTGAGAACCACTGGTTATCTAGATAGTCTCAATGAAACTTCCCACAAATTACTAATTACAAAAGGAAAAACAGTAATGATATACTGGAGAAACTGGATAATACCTTAACCAAGCTATAAAAATTCCACCACCAATAAGAAACAAATCGACACCGTATGCTTCCAGATATGACACCCTGAAAAGGACACCGTATCTTTACTCAGGCCAAAAAAGCACAAGCCAGCTTTCAAATGTTCACAAAAAGTAGTATGTATACAAATTTACCAATTTAACATTTTCTACCTTTGCCATCTATCTTCCAAGAAGAAAACAGACTACTACTTATATATGATATGTAATATGTATATAATTGTCACATTCCATTGAGATAAAGAACAATAAAACAAATGTGGCAAAACAAAGGGAATTTGGGTGAAAAGTATGTGGGAATTCTTTGTACTATTCTTCCTACATGTAAGTATGGAATTATTTCAAAACAGGAAGTTAAAAGAAAGAAGAATGAACTTAACCTGGCAGTTAGTTATACAGGTGAATCATTCAATTTTCAATAAAACTTTATTAAGGCCGGGCGCGGTGGCTCAAGCCTGTAATCCTAGCTCTCTGGGAGGCCGAGGTGGGCGGATCGTTTGAGCTCAGGAGTTCGAGACCAGCCTGAGCAAGAGCGAGACCCCATCTCTACTATAAACAGAAAGAAATTAATTGGCCAACTAAAAATATATATAGAAAAAATTAGCCGGGCATGGTGGCACATGCCTGTAGTCCCAGCTACTTGGGAGGCTGAGGCAGCAGGATTGCTTGAGCCCAGGAGTTTGAGGTTGCTGTGAGCTAGGCTGACGCCACGGCACTCACTCTAGCCTGGGCAATAAAGTGAAACTCTGTCTCAAAAAAAAAAAAAAAAAACTTTATTAAAAAACCAATGAAGATACAAACCATATTCAATACCTTACCAATCTATAAAGGATACTGATTCTGATCTATTTGCAAATAGTCACCACTGGTTATATGAATGTAAAAAATACTGAGATTTATTAAAGAGCAAACATAACCACACTATCTTATACTTTTGTATTTCTCTAGGACAGTATACAATATTGCAATATTTAAGTACTATTAATACTTTGAGAAATACTATATTAACCACCTGTTAACAATTATAGTAAATCAATGGCTTTCCTCTACTCTAGCAATAAGCATATACAAATGGAAATGAGAATAAAAATATTTCATTCACATCAGTTAACATAAACCTAAAACAATAAGAATAAATTTAAAAAGAAAGGGATAGTATCTACCTCAGGAAAAAAACTGAATAAGTGAAAAAACAAACTATGACATTGAATAGGGCAAGGTGAATAAATTGTCAACTTTCAGAAACTTAATAAATATATAAATATAATGCAATTCTGATGAGAATTCTAACAGGGCATTTCTGCATGTGTATTTAAGACTATATGACTTAAAATAGCTAAGTACACAAATAATTGTGTTCGGGTATGTGTAGCAAGAGAGAATGAATTTTCAAATTATCAGCACATATTATAGAGTTTCTGATATCAAATCAAGATACTATCATAAGTATAGACAAATAGATCAGTGGAGCAGAATAAATAATCCAGAAACTGTTTCCAATGTATACCTTGGAATATGCCATGTGACAAATGTGGTCATTAAATTCACCAGGAGGAATTATTTAATAAACAATAAACTGGCTATCCATTGAAAAGAAAAATAAAATTGGTGCTAACCTTATACAAAAAATTCCAGATCAATTAAAGATGTAATAAAATGCAAAGTAAGAGTTCAAGAAAATCTAAGTGACTGCTAGGAACACAGAAGTATAAAATATGAATATATAATGCATTTCAAAATTTTAAACTTTTGGAAGAGCAAAAGATACCATAAATAAAGCCAACAGTCAAAAGATGCTAGTAGTCTAAATCACTAGTAGTCTAAGAATTGTAAAGTACAAATGTCTTTTTTGATTTAGTAATCCCATTCCTGAAAAACTATCTCATAATAATACAACAACTGGGCCATGAAATTTTATATATAGACACAAATAAAATATACACACATTACCTACCAACCTACCGAGAGAAGTTTATTGCAGAATGGTATATAATGGCAAAAAATATTGCAAACAAAGTAAATGCCCATCAACTAGAGAACTGTGGAATAAAGTACGGTATATTCACAGCATGAAATATTATGAAACCATCTAAAACAATAGAGCTACTCTAATTGACTTGTAGGGACTCCCAAAAGGTGGTGCTGAAGGAGAAAAGCAAGGTAGAAGAAAGTATGCCTATGATTTCATTTTTGTAAAACAATGACCAAAACACTCCCCTTACATAAACAGACACAGATGTACACATATATGAGCATAGAAAAAACATGGAAGGCTACCTGCTAGGTGGTTAACATGGGTCTGGAAGGAAGGTAAAGAAGAGAGGGAACAAGCAAAAAAAAAAAAAAAAAAAAAAAAATTAAAAGATTATATTTAAAAATAAATGTGATCACATCATATGTACTATGAGAATTTATTAATGTAAAATTATATGTATTTTTGACATTTTAAAAATAGATGCTTTACGATAAAGATAGCAATTGATGAATTCAAATTCAAAAAAAAAAGATGCCCATTCCATAAAATTCCAAAATTGTACAGATTTATTCCCTAAGAACATTCACAACTGAGAATTAGGAAGAAGGTGAAAATACAGCAACATTCGTTCTTTTCTGTGTTTAAGAAAAAGCAATGTCTTTATAGGCCACAAAACAATGCTACAGTAGATGCTTTCTTAACCAACTATTGAAACCACTGGATTAATCAATGCTCTTAATTCCCTCTGTAAAACTTACTGACTAATGCTCATGGTATTGTGAATATCTGTGGCTGACAAGTTACTATTATGAATAACAGCAGCTAACTTACTTAATGTTCATTACACATCTGTTACTCTTCTAAGTGCTTTACATACATTTTTATTCCTCAAAACAACCCTACAGAGTGCCCATTTTATAGATGAGGAAATGAAAGCACAGACATGATAAATTACTTGCCCAAGTCACAAACCTAATAAGTGTTAGAACTGGCATTCAAATGCAGACAGTTTGGTCCCAGCTTCCATGCTCTCTCAATCAGTCTGCATAATGTCACTATGAGCTTCTGCTGACCAGTGGAAATGGATCCTTATAGAATAATTCTAAGGATCAGGCAAATTTGTTCCCACCTGTACTTGTTACTGTAATTACATAATTTAATAATATGTTACACAAAAAGAATTGTTTCTATGAAAACTAAACTATTCTGAAAAGTCTCAATAAATATCATAAAAAACACTCCTGTCAAATTAAATGTAGATAAGAACTATAAAAATATAGGCATCAACCCTTAGATCTATTCAGTTCTTGCTCCTCTTCACAGAAATCCAAAATGGAAATTGTAGATAATGCATTATGAATATAGTTTATGGGGGAAGGGGATGCAGTTCAATGTAAACCTGTGCTCAAATATTGAGAGGTTAAAAACAAATTTAAGTTAACCTTTATCTACAAAGATTTTTATTCTTTACCATCCCCACCGTAACACACTCTTTTCATTAACCAACCTGCTACTGGTCCCAATCATTTTGGATAAGACGGCTTCTATTGTATTTTCTTTGCAATAATTTCATAAGCTTTAATTAAAGTAGTGAAGCAAAGTTCTGAGAAAAATTAAATCTGCTTTATTGCTAAGCTACAACTGTCAAAAGTCAAATTGGAAGTTATTTTATGATCCTTACCCATCTTGTGTGGGTGGGTATTCGCACTCTTGTCCTTTGGGAAATACACCATTAGGATACAGGTCACATATTGGAACTGAAGGAGGGTCTGTCTGAGCTTTTGCTGTGAGATACAAATAAAGCATCAGCTTCTGAAGTTAAAAATGAAATCAAACAATTATTACAGTTTTCTCTGTTCCTAATGGTTGTTATTACATGTCCTGATTTTAAGGAACCTCCTTGCTGTCACCTTACAGTTAAAAACAGAAGACACTTCACCATGCTGGCCACCTCCTCTCTGATTTACTGCTGCTTGAGGAAATACATCTTCAACTCCTCAGAACTCCATTATGTATTTAAACAATATAGGCCCTGGCAAAAAAACACACTTCTAATGTTTTCCTCTTCATTAACTCCATCAGAGGTAGAATAGCACAGAAAGGTTGGCTTTTACAAATAAAAACCAAACAATAAGAAAATCCTATAGCAATAAAATAAAAATATAAATTATGTATTAATAAAGTAAGTGAAAAACTACTATTTAAAGGGCACATTAGGAATAAACATTAAGAGCATATAAAATCAATGCTGGTCTTCTGAAATCTTATTTACATCAAACTATCTCATCACCCTCCAGCTTTATCTCATCTACAAATCTGATAAAGATGCCATTTATTTTTTATTTTTTTTTTGAGACAGAGTCTTACTGTGTTGCCCGGGCTAGAGTGCTGTGGTGTCAGCCTAGCTCACAGCAACCTCAAACTCCTGGGCTCAAGCAATCCTGCCTCAGCCTCCCAAGTAGCTGGAACTACAGGCATGCACCACCATGCCCGGCTAATTTTTTCTATATATTTTTATTTGGCCAATTAATTTCTTTCTATTTTTAGTAGAGATGGGGTCTTGCTCTTGCTCATGCTGGTCTCGAACTCCTGACCTTGAGCGATCCTCCTGCCTCGGCCTCCCAGAGTGCAAAGATTACAGGCACAAGCCACGTAAAAGATGCCTTTTATATTGTTCACGAATTAAGATCTGATAAAGGACTCAAAAAGATCATTAGAGAAAAAACACAGAATTTGCTGTAAGAACATCAGAGTTGAAGTCTAGCCTTTACCACTTATTAACTGTGACTTGGACACAACGCTAAATGGTGCCCCGCCTCAGTCTCCTCATCTACAAAATGAAGAATCAGGTGAAATCCTGGATAACCTTCGAAAATTATAATATACTATGTCTAAGCCATTATATAAAACTATGACTGATTTATAATAACTATTATTTATGATTCTCTCACAGCATAGATGACGAAAATGAGGGCAGTGAGTGCCCATGATGCCATTATTTGCCTTATTCCAGAAGTGGTTTATGGTAGCCTATCAGGATATCAAAAATACAAAAATGAGACATCAGAGTAAATTAGAAAGCAAAAATTAAAAGAAAAAGAACATCAAATAGAACCTGAAATAAGGCCAATACAAAACCACAGATTTGGCTCTAAACCCTCCAGCAGCCAACATCAAAAAAAAAAAAAAAAAAGCCAGGTTATCTGTACACTTCATGTTTCTGATATAAAACAGACCAACCACTCAGGTATATAAAATAGCCAATTAATTACTCAGGTAAAGCACAATTATTCTTGAGTCTAAGACCAGGAAAAAAAGAGTGTCTTTAAAGAGTGCTCATATAGAACTATAATGAACAATACATTCAACAACATCCTCAGAGGAGACACACAAAGGCTAATGGTATCATACTCAAACATCTGTCTGTGGAAGAATTCTATCAAGGGCAAATACAAAACAGTCCCTTAACACTCCTTTCCACTGGTCTGTCTCCATAAGGGAGCAATTTCAGAGAACTTAGAGAAATAGGTATCTCTTAAGTCATTCTCAGGTAATATACCATTTCTCAGTCACACCCTTAACAATTTCTGAGTGGAAGGATTAGGACATAATCTCTGGAAGATTCCTGGAATCCAATTTGCAGTCATTAAATACAGATTCACGTGCCTTCATAGGCTAAGAGAAGGGCTCACATCCTCTCTTGAGAGTAGAAGGATCTAGCAAGAATGGATGCAACAACAGAAAGAAAGCTATATCCCTCCTCCACCTGCAGATATATCACAGAAACGGTTGGCAGAGGCAATAGCTTCCTTAAAAAATAATTTAAGTACTTCTCTCAATATAGATAAAAACAAAAGTCAGCAGGGTGTGATGGCTCATAACTGTAATCCCAGTGCTTTGGGAGGCTGAGGTGGGAGGATTGCTTGAGGTCAGGAGTTCAAGACCAGCCTGAGCAAGAATCCCCCTGAAACTTCTCCTCGCCTCTACAAAAAAATAGAAAAATTAGCCAAACATGGTGGTGTGTGCCTGTAGTTCCAGCTATTTGGGAGGCTGAGGCAGGAGGACTGACTGAGCCCAGGAGTCTGAGGTTGCTGTAAGCTATGAAGATGCCACTGTACTCACACTCAAGCTAGGCAGACAGAGTAACATTCTGTCTCCAAAGGAAAAAAAAAGAAGTCAAGCCCCCAAAATTCTGATTCATAAAATTTTAGCCTGAAAGATTTTAAAGAAAAGTATAACCAGACATTAAGTGGTCCCTAATACCCAATAGCCCAAAGGGCATCCAAGATTAGAACTTAAGTGCTCTGATCTTAACCTTTGTTCCTCAATACTATATAATCTCCTTTAGTCCTCCTAATATATTTTCACAGCCCTGTAGATGTTTGGTTATGCCATTTATAGAAACACAAAACAAGTAGGGTTACAGTTTATACAAATTTGAAATACTACAATATAGAAGTTACTAATAAAAAAATCTCACTATATGCAAACTTTTTAAATAATGGGACTCCTCATTAAATATTCATCAAGAATTTTCTAATTTCAAAGCTGGCAGGTAAATTACAAACTGTTTACTCTATTACCATATAGTGGCACCTCTTTAGCCATAGATGACAAAATTATTCCTTGAATTATATAAGTTTTTAAATTATAAAATTTTTAGAAACTCATCCTTAACTTACAGTAAACCAATTCATACTGACATCCCTTAGCTGAGTAACAGCTAAAGAAAATACCAAAAAGATTATTAAATCAAAGTATTTGCTAAATAATTATTAGTTTCACTGAATTCCACCTCTATTAAGCCTAAGTTTATTTCCCTGACATGTTATCAGGACCTAAACAACTTCAAACCTACTCTTGAAACCTGTTGGTTAATAATCATTTTTAGGCTGGGCGCGGTGGCTCACGCCTGTAGTCCTAGCACTCTGGGAGGACAAGGTGGGCGGATTGCTCAAGGTCAGGAGTTCAAAACCAGCCTGAGCGAGACCCCATCTCTACTATAAAAATAGAAAGAAATTAATTGGCCAACTAATATATATATATATAAAAATTAGCCGGGCATGGTGGCACATGCCTGTAGTCCCAGCTACTCGGGAGGCTGAGGCAGCAGGATTGCTTGAGCCCAGGAGTTTGAGGTTGCTGTGAGCTAGGCTGATGCCACGGCACTCACTCTAGCCTGGGCAACAAAGCGAGACTCTGTCTCAAAAAAAAAATAATAATCATTTTTAATTTATCAAGTAAGATTAAGACACTAACGTCCTCTCTTCTTCTTCTTCTTTTTCTTCTTTTTTCCAGTTGTTCCATCCCCATCACCATCTCCATCTAAGAAAAGACAAGTTCAAACACATACTCATTTAAACCTCATAAGCAGAGGGAAAAAGCAAGTGCAAGTAGACAAGTATTCAGTTTATTCAATCAATCAATCAATAAATGAATGTTCTTTTAGTTTATTTTATCTTGTTTATACCTATTCTTTCACTGAAATAATAGGAAGCAACAGTATAGCCAAGAGGGAAGTAACATGATCTAAGAGTTATATGGGTTGAACAATATGAAAATGCCAACAATTGATTTTCAGTGTTCCTCAATGCATCATATAATCTAATTCACATATTCTGTACTACAATTTTAACAGCAGCCTTCTTCATTGCATTAAATGTTTGTTGAGTTAAGTGCCAGGCAACAGGGATAGAAGAGGAAACAAGATAGTTTTTGCTCCAGAAAAACATTCAGTGTCTACCATATTGCTACATATACTAGGTTCAACCTAAAACAAATGATTCAAGATGTATAACCAATTTTAAACATATACCACAAATCTTCCCAACTGTCTGACCTCTGACAAGTTATTTAGCCTCTCTCTACCATGGTTTCTTCATGTTTAAAATGCAGTTAAGAAGGTCCTTCTTGGCCGGGCGCGGTGGCTCAAGCCTGTAATCCTAGCTCTCTGGGAGGCCGAGATGGGCGGATCCTTTGAGCTCAGGAGTTCGAGACCAGCCTGAGCAAGAGCGAGACCCCATCTCTACTATAAATAGAAAGAAATTAATTGGCCAACTAATATATATAGAAAAAAAATAAATTAGCCGGGCATGGTGGCACATGCCTGTAGTCCCAGCTACTTGGGAGGCTGAGGCAGCAGGATTGCTTGAGCCCAGGAGTTTGAGGTTGCTGTGAGCTAGGCTGACGCCATGGCACTCACTCTAGCCTGAGCAATAAATTGAGACTCTGTCTCAAAAAAAAAAAAAAAAAAAAAAGGTCCTTCTTTCATACTCTTATTCTTCTGAGGCTAATTTACCTTATTCAATGCCCAATGTCTGCATTCAGTATAGAATAATAGCCACCGTTTACTGAACTTTTTATGCCAGGATGGCATCAAAGCTAGGACCTGAATTAAATATTTACTATATATGCTTATGGTTCGTTCCAACCAATATATCATATTGCAGTTTGTTTTTACATGTCTTTCTTTCATGGCATCCCAGGACACTCTTCACAGGCAGAAAGACTGTTCATGTTTATTTCTGTATTAATTACTATGCCAAAATCAATTGATATTTGTTGAATGATAAATACACAGCCATATGCAAAAAAAAAAAAAAAAAAAGAACCTCAACCTTTATCTTGCACTACATAGAAAAATAAATTCTAAATGGACCATAGACCTAGACTAACAGCTAAAAATATATAAAATTTCTTGAAGAGAACATAGAAAATCTTCATGACCTTAGAGACAACAATAATTTAAGTTTTTGGACAGGACACAAAAAGCACTACTCATAAATTAAAAAACAGATAAACTAGGCATCATCAAAATTGAGATTGTGCTACAAACAATACCATTAACAAAGTAAAAAGACATTTCACAGCATGAGAGAAAATAGTTATAAAACACATATCTCATAAACAACTGCATCCAGAATATACAAAGAACTATTACAACTCAGTAAGATGACAATCTAATAAAATATGGACAAAAGATTTGAACACTTCACCAGAGATACATGAAAGGCAAATAAAAGCATGAAAAGATGCTCAATATCATGAGGAAAGTGCAAATTAAAACCACCATGGCATATCACTACAAAAAAACCAACAATACCAAGTCCCTACAAGGATAGGAAAAACTAGAACTGTAGACCACTGCTGACAGGAATGCAAAATGGTACATCCACTTTGGAAACAGTTTAACTGTTTCTTAAGAGGTTCAACACATACCATATGCCCTGCAACCCACTCCTACATATTTACCCTGGAGAAATGAAAATATTTCTACACAAAGACCTGCATGCAAATATTCACAGTAACTTTATTCATAATAGACAAAACCTAGAAACATCCCAAATATCCTGCAATTATAAATGGATAAACAAATTAGGACTACTACTCAGCAATAAAAAGGAAATGTACTATCAAAATATATGCAACAACTAGATGACTTTCAAAAGTATTATGCTAAATATAACAAGCCAAACACAAAAAGCTTCATACTGAATAATTCCATTTATATGATACTGTAGAAGAGGCAAAACTATAGGGACAGAAAACATAACAGGGGTTGTCAAGGATAAGCATGTGGAGCAAAAGAACTTACTACAAGAGGACACAAAGGAACGTTTTTGTAAAGATGGAAATGTTAAATGGAAATGATCTATATCTTGGTTCTGGTAGTGGTTACACAATTGCATACTTTTTCAAAACTCACCAAACTATACATTTTAAAAAGGATGACTATTATTTTAAGCAAATTATGTGTTATAGGCCTGACTCAACATTTATTGAATGAATTACCTCCGGCACATTGCCAGATGCCCACAGGATCAACTTTTCATACCGATAACCCAGTTTTTAATTCAACACATCCAAAATTACACTCATACCCTCTTCTTTGCCCCCAATCTCTAAACAGCTCCCACTCCCAACTTCATTATTTCAGTCAACAGCACCAATACCCTGAAGTCTCCTAATACCTCTCTTTTCTGCTCCCCAAAATAAAAGTCTCCAAGTCCTTTGAATTCTGCTTCCACACTACTGTTCCATTGTACTCTTCCTTTCCATTCCTATTCATGAACATCAGTTTTAATCTTCATTACCACATGCCTGGGCTATTACTAAGCGGCCTCTAAGATAATCTCCTTGCCTTTTCTATACATTTTCTCTCCTATAAACTCTGCATCTATATGAAGCCTAAATTATTTGTTTATAACATTCTTAGAAGTGCTCAATGGCTTCCTCAGTGAATCATCTCATATGGATGGTTTGCACTGTTCACTATGCTTCGAATAATTTCTCAGCAGTATCCCTACCCAAAATGGTCTCTTCTATTTGGTTTTGTTCAAGTCCTATTCCTTCCAATGAGCCTTCCTTTAGCATTCAGCCTACAATTCCACCTCCACATTTCAATACATCTTATTGCAGGTACTTAAATACCTTTCACCTCTGTTTGTCTCTCCACTACACCCAGATTCTGAAATACTAGCTTTCCATTCTCTCAAAGATCTCCCATTGCTTGATACATTATGCTAAAAAAACAAAACAAAACCCTCAAACCAAAAACCTCTCATAACAGATTAGTATTGGCTGATCCTGATTATTGAAATGGAAAATGACTAGCTCAAACTGGAGAAAACTACAAATATTCCTAAAATCTTTTTAATACACTGAAAATTTCCAATCTGACAAAAATTTTCCTTTCAATGTCAAAAGATTCATACAACTTCACAGTGGTGCAATGGAATAAGATACACTTCAAGATTAGCACTGTGATACTGTACACACAGTGAGTCTACAGCAACCCATTATATTACTTTCAATTTTCAAACCCTTTTCTTGTTAATAGCTCAAAATATGTTCCTAATCTGAAGCATAAACCAAGGTTGAATGGAGAAGAAGTTTGCTTAAAGGAAAAGGAAAAGCTAACAATTCTCTTGAACCTTGGCACTTTTTTCCACCAAATGCTGACTGTAAGCTTCTTGAGGGCAGAAAACATCTTTTTAAAGGAAAAACTACTACTCTACATCCCCTATCACAATAATTAAAGTATAGCCCCTGTTAATGGGTGATACGCATAATAACCCCAGGCTGGCAATGCTTGAGGTGGAGCAGTTGGTCATGGCACTATATAACTATAAATTCAAAAGAATGGCAAAGTTCCATCTCCCCTTCTGCCAAAAGAGGCTGTAGAATAATAACTTGTCTTTCCTAATCATCTCTCCCTCCACTGTCTTACTGATAGCATCATTACTAGAATTCCAGCAGTTACTGTCTTAAAAGAAATCTTGTAACACCCAAATACCCACAAGGAGCTAGGGTCAGGGAATTCGTAACAGACTTTGGAAGTACTCCGATATGCTCCTTGAGAATGAAGAGAGGTAGCTTTGGTATAGAGAGTAAAAGGAACAGACTTGGAGTCATGCGCGAGCTTTGAAATTCTGGATCTATTCTATATATACTTGCTGTGTTACATTAGGTAAATCACATAACCACACCTTCCCTAGCTGTAAAATGAGAATAGTACCTATTTTGCTTGGTTTTGTGAGGTTAAAATGAGAATGCATGTTAAAGTAACCTGGAAAAATGCCTTGTATACACTACTTGGTCAGTAAATATCAGTTAAATAAACAACCCCTCAATTTTATCTTATTAATAACCACCACTTGGCCTTCTACCAGGTACATTTTTAAAAGTTGAGATCTATACTATCTGAGCAGCTAATTACATGTTCAACTTTTTAAAGAGTTGCTTATACTTTTTTTGAAAAAAAGAGATGGGATCTCACTCTGTCACCCTCGCTGGAGTGCACTATTCTGATCATAGCTCACTGCTGCTCAAACTCCTGGGCTCAAGTGATCTTCCCGCCCAGCTTCCTAACTAGCTGGGACTACAGGTGACCAGCTGGGACTACAGCCATGAGCCACCACGCCCAGCTATCTTTTCCTTTTTATCTGTGACATTAACGGAGTCCTTAAAAAGTGAAACGTCAGGAAATAAGACTATCTGGACAAATAAACAGATTCTGTTTAGAGAATGTCACATCTTCCAGCTTTTCTAACCAGAAAGATCAAATTAACTATTTACCTTCATCATCATCATCTCTTTCTTTCTCTTCCAAAGTTTGTCTTTCCAATTGTCTTGCTACCTCATCCACTGAGGTTCCTGATTCTTTATCAGGTTCTTGTTGCCCTGCTGATCAAATAAAATAGTATAAGTTAAATCTGATACAGATACTTTCCTACTAGAGTATGTTCTAACAATCCTGGAGAATTCAAAATCCTTTCCTCGTAAGTGCACAGAGGAAAATAAAAACATAAGCATTATTGTAAACATAATAGAATTTGTTTAATGACAGAAAAATCTTTCATACCTAATATTGTCCATTCATTAATTCACTGAACAATAAATATATCCATTACACATGTTAGCAACTAAAAGATAAACAAAAGTATGAGTTAGACCCTATCCTCAAGTACTTTAACTTTTTTTTTCTTTTTTTTTTTTTTTTTTGAGACAGAGTCTCACTTTATTGCCCAGGCCAGAGTGAGTGCCATGGCGTCAGCCTAGCTCACAGCAACCTCAAACTCCTGGGCTCAAGCAATCCTGCTGCCTCAGCCTCCCAAGTAGCTGGGACTACAGGCATGCGCCGCCATGCCCGGCTAATTTTTTTCTATATATATTAGTTGGCCAATTAANATCCTGCTGCCTCAGCCTCCCAAGTAGCTGGGACTACAGGCATGCGCCGCCATGCCCGGCTAATTTTTTTCTATATATATTAGTTGGCCAATTAATTTCTTTCTATTTATAGTAGAGATGGGGTCTCCCTCTTGCTCAGGCTGGTCTCGAACTCCTGAGCTCAAACGATCCACCCACCTCGGCCTCCCAGAGAGCTAGGATTACAGGCATGAGCCACCGCGCCCCGCAGTACTTTAACTTTTAAAAGTATTCAGCAATTAGACTACAAACAGTTTAATCACTAGACAGATACTTAAGATAGGCAATAAGTGTGGAGAATTTAGGAAGAAGGGGATTCATGTGCAACATGATGGAGGGGGGGCACTTCTGAGCTTCATGAAGAAATGCCCTGATAGGCTGAGTAAAATCAAAATAAGAAACAATAGTCCATTACTAAAAATCAAAATTCCTGAACATCTAAGCACAAGACCAGGTCCTTCATCTGGAAGTGATTACAACCTAACTGTAAGAGCAATATGTCATGCGTGGAAAGAAAAAGTATTATCAGGTAGCACATAATGAAATGACATTCTGGCTTACTGAAGAGAATTCATATTGAGAAATACAACTGTTAAAAATATATTGGGGCCAGTCAACTGAACACCATACAGAACAAACTGCAGTTTATATTTCATCTGAAAGCCAGGAACAGCCACCAGACTATGTTCTGGGGTTAAATTTTGCTATGGAAGAGTTTCAACAATGCTACAACTCAATCTCTTCCACTCCCTTCTAATCAAAATTTCAGAAAGATGTAGACTAGCCCTCTACAACAACCTCTCAAACTCCATATTAATCACGTCTGGCCTCTCCATTTTTCTCTTTCTGTGGCTGATTTTAACTAGAAACAGGTAAAAATATATTTTTTTAAGTGAAAGAGCCTGTGCCACAAAACATTGACTTCTAAAAATGCAACTTTTAAGTTCCTACCTCATAACATCCCGTTGTAAACTTCCAACTGTTTTCCTTGCCTCACCAATGGATTTAGAGGACACCGCCCGAAAAGTTCCATTCTGAGCCACAGAATATCCTACCAGCACTATCACAATCGGGGCTTGAAGGCCCTAAAGCTTGACTCTGCTGTGAGATTAGGCACGTGAAAATTCGTACCACCACAAATCCTGCAATTACTCAATGACATGAGCGCACGGGCACACACACACCCCCCAGAAGTGCAGACCGCAATAAAAATCCCAGTGAAAACACGATGGTGGGGGGAGATGTGATCGGGCATTACATTCGCCCACACCGCTCCTACCCTGAACGAAAATACGTCCCTGTTTGCCCCAGCGAAGAGGCGGCAAAACGGGTCAGAACCGGATTCTTGAGTTGGCCAAACCGCGCGGAAGATGGTGGGGCTGTGCTCTGTGCCATTTCAAGACCGTGCCACGGTCTGTGTGAGAGCTGAGTTCTGGCAGTATAAGGACTGGGGCCCAGCGACCCCAGAGCTACCACACGCGAAGCTGAGGCACACTTTTCTCCTCCACCCCACCCCCACCGGCCCTCCAGTCCCACAGGAGATGCCGCCTCCTCCCCGGATTGGGAATCTGTAGTCCAGCCCTGCCACCCTCTCAGGCCTGGGTATCAGTCTAGTCCGAAGCTCCGGGTCCCCGTTCCCTGCAACTCCCGCCGGGCCTGCGCCAAGCCATTCGGCCATTCCTGACGGGAACTGGGAAAACATAAAACTCGTTTTACCTGGAGCAACCCCTTTACTCTTCTTCTTCTTCCGTCTTTTTTTCTTGGCTGCTTCCTCAGCCGTAGAGGAAGCTCCCTCCTCCCTGTCGTCCGGATCCAAGTCGCCATTCAGGTGGCTCCCGGAGGCCGCTGCCTCCTCCACGCCCGCCATGTTGCCGGAGACAGCGCGAGGGAATGAGACACAGCAGCGAGGGCCCGCTCCTTCTTCACCCACCTACACCAACGGCGCCGGAAGCTGCTCTCGATGGTGGGGCGCAGGGAATGCTGGGACGGAGGAGGACTCGACCGAGAGTGTGCGGCGAGCCTCAGGCCAGGCGTTCCTGCGTCTCCTCCTGGAACCCAGCCTGGGCGTACCAGGCTGCAGTAGGCTGGGGCCAGACCCGACTCCTGCCTTGCCCCGCGATTTGGGTGTTCCTGGTGCAATTCGACCTAGGTAGGGTCAAGTTTAAAGGTGTTCTTCAGCTCCAGAATAAGCTGTCGATGCCTGTGCCTGTCCTGTAAACGAGGGACATTCGTATCTTTAATGACTCAAAAGGACTACGTTGATATTCACAATTACAGTTCATAGCGAGGCAGTCTAGGCACTTGAGATAATTTTGGACGCTGAAGTTCCGTGTTAGTTTCTTGTACTACCATGAAGCCCTGACGGTTCTATATGGGATCCCCTCACAGTCCGCTCACTTTCCAATTCATGACAAGAATTACAGGTTTGGACGCACGGGGACATAGCGCCTCTCCCATTAATGCGAAAGATGACACTCCAATTTATCTATTTCTGGTCATCTTCCCTTTGGATTTAGGACGTTTCACCAGACTGTAAGTGAATTTTGCCCATTTATTTCTTTACCTCTGACCTTTTATGAGAGAGCCCATGTTAAAACTGCAGTTTGAGATTTAGTTTGTGGCCTACGTGGATTGTGATTGGCTGCCTGCACCAACTCCTTCTCAGTTTCTCCTGAATATGGCTCTTTGTCCATCCAGACAGTTTAGGTGTTTTCATCAGCTTTAAACTAGGCACCAAGCTTCACAGGCATCAGAATGTCTTTAAGGGTCTTCTTGCCAGTAGTTTTACAGTAAACCTTACACAGGCCCTGACCACAACTGCATAAATGTATATTATCTGCATTAAAGGTTTAGACAGTACCTATCCAATCCTACTAAAAACTACTTCTCTTATTC
The DNA here is from genome assembly GCA_008750895.1 of Mirza zaza. Lineage (NCBI taxonomy): Eukaryota > Metazoa > Chordata > Mammalia > Primates > Cheirogaleidae > Mirza > Mirza zaza. Next base: position 26,371 of record VSMD01047961.1, read on the forward strand.
CTTTACATATCTTCATTTTTCTCTCTAAATCTATCTCTATTTGGATTTTTAAATTGCTTTCTCTGTATGGGTTGTATGCCTATTTGAAAATAATAAACAGCTTGATCTGGTTGATAGCTGGCAATATAAAATTTGCTAAACCAAATACAATACCAAAAAATAGAAGTAGCTTCCATTTATCTGAAATCCTTTAAAATACCCAACACATTCAGCCTCTGCATAATTCTTTAGTCTCTCCACACTCTAGCTCCAGCTCTCAAAGTTCTTTCCGACCTTGGAGCCTTTCCTACTCCCTGTTCCTTCTGTCTGGGCTGCTCTTTGCCTGGCTGACATTCACTCACTCATTCATTCATCCATACATCATTCATCTATCCATTCGTTCAATGCATAGTATGTGCCTGGATCTGGCAATACATGTGAGCAAAACCAGATATGGTCCTTGTCATCATAGAGCCAATTAACAAAATAAACAGTAATCAATGATGCTAATTAAAGTAAATTTACAACTAGTGCTATGAGAATGTAAAGAGGGAATCAGCCTAGATAGGATAGTCCAATAAAGCTTCCCTGATGAAGTAACAATTAGGCTGAGATCTGAAAGATAAATAGGCAAAGGGGAGGTGAAAAGTTTAGGGAGAGGATTCTTGGCAAAGGGAAAGTAAGGAGGGATGCCATGTATGTAAAAGAGGAGACATGGATTCTAATTTTAGTTATAACCGTGTGTCTCTGGACAGCTCACATCATCTTTTTGAGCCTTGGTTTTCTCATCTGTAAAACAGGAGAGAGGGAGTATGACACATTTAAGGGATTAAAAAGCAATCAGAATGGCTGGAATGCAAAGAGATGGAGGGGAGAGAGTGTTATGAGGGGAGACTGAAAAGGTAAGTATAATACATGTGTTGGAGGAAGGAAAAGGGTGGGAGGAGAGCTTACAAGGCCTTTTAGGTCATGCTAAGGGCTTTGTCCTTTGTCCTAAGATAAACAGAAATCCTTTAATTGTTTTAATGGCGAGGGGACAGTTAATCTGATGAGATTTGTAGTTAACATGATCAGATTTTGGAAAGATCACTGTAGTAGATTTGAGGGTGGCCTAAATGAAAACAGGAAGACCAGTATAGAGTCTATTACAGTCATCCAGGCAAAAGATGATAGTGGCTTGAACCAGAGTGATGGTGGATATGAGGAGAAATTAATAGATTTAAGAGATATTTGGGAGATAAAATGGGTAAGACTTGATGATGAATTGTATAAAGGGGTTGAGAGAGAAGAAAATATCAAAGAAGCCCCTTAGGTTTGTGCTGGTGAAACTGGATGAATGGTAACGTAAATATCAGAGCCAGGAAAATATTCCAGATTTGAAAGGGAAGATAATGAGTTTGATGTGAGATATGCCGAGTCTCAGGTATCTTAGGGCATTCAAGTGGAGATGTGAAGAAGGCAAATGACTACCAGGGACTGGAGCTCAAAAGAATAGTTGGGGCAAATATAAAAATTTGAGTCATCAGCTAATAGATGCAAATTGGAACTTTGACAGAGATAAGATCACCCAGCAAGTGTATCTGGGCTCAAGAGCTATACCTATACTGTACAACATGGTAGCTACTAACCACATGTGGCTATTGAGCACTTAAAATGACACTAGTTCAAATCGATATGTGACATAATTTATAATATACACCAAATTACAAAGATTTAATATAAGAAATAGTAAAATCTCTCATTAACAATTTTACATTGATTACATGTTGAAATGATATTTTTTATTTTTTAATAAATTTGTCTTTCCTTTTCCTCAAGCCACTTGTCCTCATTCTTCTAATGTGTCCTGGGGGACAAGTGCCAAACTTTGGGTAACACAAGTGACTCCATTTGTATTCTGATAACTTTCCCACTTTGCTCCTTGAGCTGGTGCCCAGGAGAGTGCATCCCAATCTCTCTAAGTATCCTGTTTTGGTGCCCACCTAACAAAAATTTTTAAAAGGCAATCCTATATCAGTTCTCAAAACCATTTTTTAAACTTTTCTGAATGGTGACATCCCTAAATATGGTGGTCTCCATTCTAAGGAAAGAATTGGAGATGGGACAGCTTGGTATTATGGGAGAACTGCTAAGTTATTGCTGATAAAAATATTGATGGGAACTTAGGCGAAGGAACTTATGTGTGGTTGGGGACCTAACGAGGAGAGGTTGGACTGTGGAAACATTTCTAAAGGAGTATGAAGAGAATTTAATGGTCCATTGAGTATGTAGAGGGAGGAGTTGAGGATGACATCCAGGTTTCTAGCTTAGGTTCCTGGGTGGAGAGTGGTACCACTTACTGAGATAAGGAATGAAAAGGGAGGAGTAGGCTTTAGAAGAAGTGGAGTGCAAGATAAGCTTTGGGCATTCTAAATTTGAGATGCCTGCAGGGCATCCAGGCAAAGATATGTACTAGCCAATTAGAAGTATGGATCTAGAGATATAGACATGGGGAGTCATTAGGGCCTAGGTATGGCAGAAGGCTATGATTGAGGTTGTTCAGGGAGAAGAGAAATGGATCAAAAAAACACAACACAGCACAGAAAGACACTACTGTTTGGGGGATTTTGTTTGTTTGTGGGAGGGTGGGAAATTCTGTTAAGGAGACTACAAAGGAATAGTAAAACAGGAAGGAGAAAATGGTTTAGAGAATAGCATGTAAGTAAGGAGAGAAAATGTTCTACAGAATAAAGTTTGGTTAAATATATCAACTGCTGGAGAAAGAGCAAGTAGTCAGAGTCTCTCTGAACCTATTCTGGTTTGGTGGTGGTGGTGGTGGGGGAACTGCCTGATAAAAATTTTTTTTAAAAAAGAAAGATCAGTAGTGCAAAGTCTCAAAATAGGTCATTGATTTTGGACATTAGCAGGCCACTGGTGACTTTAGCAAGAGCAATTTTGTTAGGTGGGCACCAAACAGGATACTTAGAGAGATTGAGATGCACTCTCCTGGGCACCAGCTCAAGCAGCAAAGTGGGAAAGTTATCAGAATAAAAATGGAGTCATTTGTGTTTCTGAACGTTCAGCACTTCACATTAGAAGAATGAGGACAAGTGGTTTGAGGAGAAGGAAAGAAGAATTTATTAATTTGCCTGCCAATGAGGAGATTGGCAGACTCCCATCTCAAAGTACCAACATCCTCCCTCTGAGCAGAAGTACACAGTTTTAAAGATTCTGATTAATCCCATAATTCCATCTTTGGCTAAGACAATCTTGTGACTTCTGCCCTTGAGCCACTTCCTGTGGCACAAAGAAAAAAGGATATTTCCTTCCCCCCTCCTGACCACTGGCCTAAGGCAGGCATACAGGTTTTAGTTCTCAAAAAAGGGTAAGTGGGCTTTGAAGAGACAGAAAACATTTTTACCTTTTTTTCAGGCCATTTTCTCTATTACTCTTGTTTTAAAAACCCTGACAAATGGCCCAAAAAAAGCCATGAAGGAAAGGCTCTCATGAACAAATGCATGATAACAAGAACAATCACAAAAGACTACAAAAACCACAGCCTTACACAAAGGCTGTCACAACCTTATACACACAAATGCTTCTGGGACGACATTTGCCCAGCAACTGCCTTTCCAACCTCTGACTGGGTCTACCCTTGTTATTGATCCACATAGCCAAGAATAATAATCTCAAAACAATTACGTAATCCTCCTCATTTTCCCTTTGTCTTCCTTTACCTTCCTAAATATGTACATAGTTTACTACTGCAAGCATATTCTCATTTCAATACCTATACCCAAACATCTTTTTTTTTAAAGACCATCTTTCTCCCTGTTTGTCATTTAGGTTGACAGAAGGATCATTTATCTCAAACTCATTTCATCAGTGACTCTAGCAATACTCTAATCTTTTGTTCTCCTGGAGAGGGCCTTTCTTGAAATAGAATGTGGCCCTCTTGTCTTCTGTAATTCTTTTCCTATGTTAGTTGTATCCAGTGACATCCTAAATTACTTTTTAAACTTCTAATTTACCTCCTTTTATAATTGGATTGAAGTTAGATACATAATAGAAGTTTTTACCTTCCCTATAATCTTTATGTTGTGTCCATGTATTGAGGCTGGACTTTGGGAAAGGCATATATAGTTCCAAACAATATTTCTGTGATCAAGATGTCAAGAGTATCATTACCCACATGGAAGTTTCAAGTGCTTATGTTGCTGAAAACTGGGCACTTGTCCACAAGGCCAAATCAGAAAAACGAGGACAAGTGGTTTGGGGAGGAAGAAAGAGAAGTTTTGTTACTCTATTGGCAAAGGAGGAAAAATGGTAGACCTTCTGGCATCAAAATCCAAATTTCCTGAACATTTGCAGAAATATAGAACTTTTAAAGGATGTATTCTCAGCTTCAGGCAATCACTATTCAACTACAGTTGATGATTCTGATCATCCCATGTCCACTGAAGACAATATTGGGACCTCTGCCCAGGACCTCCTTTTACCATGTCCAAGCTGGGCCATCTCCTGTTGCACACATAAACAGAAGACTTACCTTGCCTTTCCCAACCACTGGCCTGAGGCAGGGATGCAGGCTTTTGTTCTCAAAAAGGAGTAGAGGGTGTTTTAAAGAGACAGAAAACATTTTGCCATTTTTTCCAGGCCATTCCCTCTGTTACACTTACTGGGTACAGCCACATAGGATTCAATATCAGTGGTTCACAAAAGAAAGATTAGAGCTAGATGAATCACTTTGCCTAGCCTCCTGTACCCTTTCCCTTAGCAGATTTCTGGAGTTCTTTCTCTGGGCAGCTTCCTTATCCCTGATATCTGATCTCTGTTTCCTTAGTGACAATGACCGTGCTTAGTTGGCCCTTTCCTGGGCTGAGGTCTGGAAAGTGCCTCCAGGCTAAGAGCTGTAGTAATCAAGAGGCTTTCTTCATTGGTTTCCCTTCCATCAGGGAATCACAGTTCTAGGTTTCTTATTGACCACTATCTAAAAACAGTTATTTTTATTTATTTTTCCCAGTTTAACAGTAGTGTACGGCGGGAAAGTCTTGCCCAGTATCAGTTACTACATTATGGTTGAAAGTGGAAGTCTTTCCTTCAATGCCTTATGAGCTTTGCTGGCTAGTTTTTAATTTAAAATGATGTAGTGTAAAAACTGACTGGGAACCCTGTGTTTATGGGCAGGGCTTTGTCAATTGGGAGGTTTTGCTTTAGTGTGAATGAATGAAAAGAAGACCATATGCTTTGGATAATAGACATCATTGGATGCCCACTCAGATGCCTACCCAATTATTAATTTTTCCCTTGCTAATATAACCATGCTTTGATTTAGGTGTCACCCTTCTCTCTCTAGCCATGTGAACCTATCCTTAACTTAAGGGTCAATCCTGATTGGGCTAAACTAAAACATGATAATTCCAATATCCCTCGCCAGTGGTTTGTTTAGGTATAGGCATGTTTTACAATTTTGATCAATGAGACATGAAGTAAAACCATTGAAAACATCTAGAAGAGATTTTCTAAATTAAAAAATAAAGACAAAAGAAAATACAGTCTGTTTTCTTCTTCAAATGTTTTCAAATCTGAGAATGATCCCTCATGATGAGATCTGAGGAACACAGGATGGAGTGATGCTGGGCCCTTGATGTTATTCAGCCACTGAATTGAAAACTCTAGTCACTCTCCCTCCAAACATGTAAGATATTCTTAAAAACAGAGATTTCTGATACTTATAAATAAAGTCATCCTAACTGATACAGACTCCAGAATGTAGAAGACTTGGTCCTTCCGTGTCAGCTTGCTTTCTAACTTCCATAGCACTTCCAAATCATGTGTTCAATTTCTTTAGAAAAGAACCCTCTATTTTGTAGTTTTAGCTTTTATTTTTTTCCTGGAAAATGGGGAAAACACCTAGATGCCAGGCATCATGCTTATAAGAATAGGCTTAGTGTTAAGGTGTGAGCTAGTGCACATGGGTTTTGAGAAAGATTTCTCCAGACAAAGATTAGGATAGAAAGAAATTTATTTGCTCTTTCCAAGGCAGAAAAAGAGCCAACACAAAACAGAAAGAGGAAGAGTGTTTTGGCATAGAAAGCCAGTTACTCAGACCTTTTATTTAGGAATTGTAAAAAAGGGGGTGAAAGATGATTTGTGGCTGTAGCCAAGTTAACAGGGTATTGTGAACTGTTGTATCTGCTTGTTCTCTTCTTTTTAGCAGCAAGCGGATAACTGAACCGAAGTGGCCAGAGCTGTTGTCCACGATCTTGCCCTTAAGAATTGATTTTGGGCAGGATCTGAGGCCTGAACTTTGTCCCCTCTGCTGTCTGTCCAAGAAATTATCAGGAACTCCTCCAGGCTGCAAAAGCAGATGCTAAAAGGGCAGTCTTAGTCAATAGGTTTAGCTATCATAAAAGAAAAAAATTACATTTCCTTTCTGTCTGCTGGGCTCCTTTAAGATGTTGTGAAAACAGAGCTCCACAGGGTGCCTTTGAGAGAGAGAGAGAAAGAGAGAGAGAGAAAAGAGGGGAGAACTCATTTTTCTGTTATTTTGTTATCAAGATCGACTGTCTTTTGACTTGATGACTTAATTCTCAATATAGACTTCAAATTAATCCTTCCATTTTAAGCCCCCAGGTGCTACTTTCTAGCATATTTAGTGTTTGCGAGTCCTGAGCTTTGCTAAAGTTTTGCAGTGCTGATTGGGTCCTTCTTCAACAGAATCTTATCCTACTGAATTCTTGGATGTTCTTCCTCCATCCTATTTCATGACTCTTCTTTCCTTCATTGAATTTCAGTCAGAAAAACTCTTATACCCTTGTTCCCTGAAGCCCTGCTCCTATTCTATATGTTGTTATGGATTGATATTTTCTTATTCCTTTACTATTATTTTAATAAGGTCCTGGGAGCTATGAGAAAATCACAGGTGCTCAGTTGGCTCTCTTGAATCAGAAATTCCAAGCTTACACTTAATGACGACTGAGGATGACCTAAGATAAAATACATGAATGGAATCAACTAGTCTGAAGGTTCTGAATGGAATTCTGGCATAAAGTTATTTTGAGGTCAGAACCAATAGATCTCTAATATTCTCTGATCTGAAAACTAGAAGCAGCTGTTGAGACAGAAGGTAGGTGCTCTTTAAGGTGCTCAGATATTTTTGAGGACCTGATCTCTGTCAGGTGGTATCTCCAGGTTGGTATGGGTAGAAGCTGCAACTGGCTGAAGCTCTTGAGTACTCCTTTTAAAAAATTATAATAATCCACATGCCATAAAATTCACCATTTTCAAGTTTACAATTCTGTGGTCTTTAGTATATTATACAGGTTGAACAGTTATCATGACTATCAAATTACACAACATTTTCATCAACCCTAAAGAAACCCTGTACTGATAAGCAGTCACTCTCCATTTCTCCTTTTCCCTAACCCCTGGAAACCTATTCATCTACTTTCTGTCTCTACTGATTTGTCTATTCTGAATAGTTTATATAAAAGGAATCAAGTAATATGTGTGCTTTCTTTCACTTAGCATAATGTTTTCAAAGTTCATCCATGTTGTAATATATATCAAAATGTATTTCTGTTTTAAAGCTGAATAATATTCCATTATATGGATATACCACAGTTTGTTTACCCATTTATCAGTTGATGGACATTTGGATTGTTTCTACTTTTGGGCTATTATAAATAATGCTGCTATGAATATTCCTGTGCAACTTTTGGTATGGACATATTTTCATTTCTCTTGTGTATTTTTATAGGAGTACCATTGCTATTTGTTTGGGCTGCTATAAAAAAGTATCTTAGCTTAGATAACTTATGAATGATAGAAATTTATTGCTTACAGTTCTGGAGGCTGGGAAGTCCAAATCAAGACACCAGCAAATTCTGTGTCTGGAAAGTGCTTGCTCTCTGCTTCAAAGATGGCACCTTTTGATAAAGTACCAGACTATTTTCAAAAGCAATAGCATCATTTTATATTCCTATCAGCAGTGTATGAAGTTTCCAGTTTCTCCGTATCCTCACCAATACTTTTTATTGTTATTGTCTGTCTTTTTGATTATAACCATCCTAGTGGGTGTGAAGTGAAGTGGTAACTTATTGTGGGTTTTTCTCTTTTTTACAGATGAGGTCTCACTCTGTCCCCCAGGCTAGAGTGCAATGGCATCTTCATTGGGTTGTCTTTTTATTGTTGAGTTGTAAGAGTTCTTTTTATCTATTCTGGATAGTAGACCCTTATTAGATTTATGATTTGCAAATATTTTTTCCCATTTTGTGATCCATTTCAAGTAAATTTTTGTACATGTGTGATGTAGAGAACCCATTTTATTATTTTGATCATGGATATCCAGTTGTACCATTACCATGTGTTAGAAGGACTATGCTTTCTACCATTGAATTATCTTGGCATTTTTGTCAAAAGTTAATAAACATGAGGATTTTATTTCTAGACTCAGTTCTTTTTTTTTTTTTAACACTGGTTATTTTGGGCTTTGTAGAATAAGATCTAATTCACTGATCTATATTTCTTTCCTTAGGCCAATACCACACTTGATTATTGTAGCTTTTGTAGTAAGTTTTGAAATTGGGAAGTCTGAGTCCACCAACTTTGTTCTTTTTCTCAGGGTTGTTCTGCTTATTCTTGGCACTTGAATTTCCATATAAATTTTATGAATATTTTGAATGGAGAACTGTACTAAAGCTACACCTTTGGACCCTGGGCCTGTCTATTTCTTTGATCAGGTAATAATCTTGCTCCATCTCATCAAATTATAATTTACTTTTAAAATAATAATGTGCTTTTGACCAATATTTTCTCATACCTTTTAATCAGAAAGTTTTATTTTATTTTAGTTGAAACCTAAAAGGAAAACATGGAATAAGAGAACCTGCAAAGCGCAGTCCTCTCACCTGCAAGACACCTCAGGATCTAATCATCAGTAAGACATTTGGAATTATTCTGCAATTGTTGGTGCTACTTTACATTTTCAAAGGCTTATAAGATACCCAAGACCAATGTTTCTACATTCCTCATCCCCTAAAAAACTACACTGAGGAATTGCCATATCAGATCTGACCATGTAGTCATTCAGAGGGCTTTATACTTAGGTCAATGGTTAATTTTAGCATAACTGGTCATATTAACCAGTCACCCTGGTGTCCCTGCTATTCTACAACAACCCAGCCCCATTCCTACCTTAGGGAGAGTTTACATTAGGCATTTCTTCTGTTTTCTGCATAGCTTCCTTGCTGTTCCCTTTAACTCTTTCCTAAAATACTACCTTTGCTGAAAGATTTTTCTTGATTATTCTATTTCAGATTTCTGCCCTGCCCCATCTTGGCATTCCTATCTCCCTTCCTAACATAAATTTTCTGTTGCACTTATCACTGTGTAAGCATGCTGGATGATATTCCTGTTTACTCTCACGAGACTATCAGGTCTACAGGGGCAGGATTTTTTTTATATACTTGATCACTTTTCTATCCCCAGTCCCCAAAACAGTGCTTAGCATATAGAATATCCTTAAGAAAGATTCATGATTAACCACCATGGAATTGTCTCAAGCTCACAAAGATGAATGAAATAATGAAACTAGCTATTCCACATTTTTTTACCCTCTAGTTACTACTATTTCTTTACTTGTGAAGTAGAAATTAAAATACCCCAACCTGTCTTAGAACATATATCATAAGGGTGCATAAGGTTAAAAGTCACTAATTTTATCAGTGAATTCACTACTGGGAGCGATTTTTGCCCTGTAAGAGACATTTCACAGGCGGGTCACGATGGCTCATGCCTGTAATCCTAGCACTCTGGGAGGCTGAGGCGAGCAGATAGCTCGAGGTCAGGAGTTTGAAACCAGCCTGAGCAAGAGCGAGATACCGTCTCTACTAAAAATAGAAAGAAATTAATTGGACAAAAAAAAGTATATAGAAAAATTAGCCAGGCATGGTGGCGCATGCCTGTAATCCCAGCTACTCGGGAGGCTGAGGCAGTAGAATTGCTTGAGCCTAGGAGTTTGAGGTTGCTGTGAGCTAGGCTGACGCCACAGCACGCTAGCCCGGGCAACACAGTGAGATTCTGTCTCAAAAAAGAGAGACATTTCACAATGTCTGCATACATTTTTGGTTGTCACAACTGGGATTGCTATTGTCATGTGGGCAGAGGCCAGAGATGGTGCTAAATATCCTACAGTGCATAGGACAGCACCCCACCGTAGAGAATTATCCTGTCTAAAATGTCAATAGTACCAGGGTTGAGAAACCCTGGTTTATACTAATCTGTATTTCTTTTTTTGGAACTTGCTATAACTTTTCTCAAAACCATAGCAATTTACTGCTGTTTTCAAAAGTTCACTGTCTCCCCATTTCCCACTCTTTCTGTCTGAAAAGCAATTCAACATAACTAGATCATTTACATTCATGATGCTTAGCTTATCATTGGCTCTCAACCAACGTGTTCAGATTGTTATATGTATCATAGAGCACCAGGGGTCTATTGGCTGCCCATTTTTCTCATTTGATGTACTCCTTGGGAATGTCTCAAGCATTGCATTTGCCCACCCTGCCTGGAAACACCCCATTTCTCACAGTGGCTATCCTATTATTGCCATTGCACCGGGAATAAAATCCACTCTTATTACCTTGACCTGAACGCCCTTCCGAGATTTCCTCTCCTGTCTTTCTTCTGACCTCTTTGCAGGCCACTTTCTGTGCCAATTCCTGCTCCCCAGCCATATGGCCTCTGTTTTTGAACAACCAGGCCCATTACTGCTTTAGGTTCTTTGCACTTGTTGTGCACTCTGCTTTGAGTGTTTTCCACCATTTTATGGTTGGTTTCTCCCCACTATCATTTGGGTCTCAGCTCAAATGTGGCCTTCTCAGAGAGGCCATCCCTGACTCACAATCCAAAGAAGCCAAACATTCACACCCCTGTTACACTATTACACAGGCCAGTCTTATTCTCATCATTGCGGTTATCACTATCTGTGGTTCTCTTTCTTTAAACATATAATAATATGTTTAAAGTTTTTGAAATGTGAGTCTTCCTTCTTTTAAATATCCACTCTTTCCTTCCCATCTTTTCCCCAACTAGAATATAAAATCCACGAAGGCAGTGATCTGTCCTCTCCATCATGTCTCCTAGAACTGTGGTTGACGCATTTTTGTGGCGTGAATGAATCCTTCCTCTACACGTGCTGTGCCTAGAGAGGTGGGGTTGCTTTAAGACTGGGCCAGTACCAAGATCTACATATGTGATCGCCTCGGTTTAAGATTGTTAGGTCTGGTTTTGAACTGGACAGTCCATTATTTGAGCTTTCTATCTGAAAAATAAAACGCCATATAAATATTATTTATTAAAAGGCATAGCCAGGTGTGGTGCTTCATGTCTGTGATCCCAGCACTTTGGGAGGCTGAGGCAGGAAGATCGCTTGAGGCCAGAAGTTTGAGACCAGCCTGGGCAACATAGTGAGACCCTATTTCTACAAAAGACAAATAAACAAATTAAACTAAATGCACTGTAAATATCTTAACCTTAAAACCCTCTGAGGAAGTATAATTACTGACCCCATTTTATATATGATAAAACTGAGATGCTTAGTAAATGGTGTATATTACTATTATTATTGTAAAAAGCATAGCCTTTATTATTTGAGTAATATTATGAATTCATATTTACAGAATGTTACAAAGAAAAAGACCCTAAAATGGAAATAACACAATAAATGCTACATAGGATTAGTATTACGCTTTGGTGAAATGATGTTCATGAGAACAACTTGGAAAGCTATAAAGCAATACACAAATTTAATGAGTTATTATTATAATAATATGCTTAAAGTTTTTGAAGTATGAGTCTTCCTCCTTGAAATATGAGTCTTCCTTCTTTTAAATATCAACATGAAAATATAACCAATGCTCAAAGATCAAAGATTTAAGATCTACATTTACAATTCTTATGCCAATTCAAATACCTTTTGATCTTTAAATATTTTCCTTTTTATTACACATTAAATACTTAGTTGGGAAAACAGTGTTATTTTTCAAAATTTGCTAATGGAACCACCTTATAGAAGAAAAATACAAGTAGCTCTTTATGCTGTGGCCCACTTTATAAAAACTTAATTCAGATGAAACTCCATTGGGTGTTGATATGTTTCACCACATTGAGTTGGTGAAAGAAAACACTTTGAAATAATGACAACTGCCTTACTTAGAATTCTTTGAGCAACTGGTTTGGAGAACATTTCTGAGGACAGTTCATTTAAAGTACTCTTGTTCATGCCTCTGACAGTTCAATGAAATCAGTTTTGGTTTCTTGGGCAATAGATATTTCTTGCATGAATGAATTAAAATGGTGGCCAGATTACAAATTTTAAGCTCCCAAAAAGGGAAAGACTAAGTCATCCTCTCCTTATTTTGCTTGTTTACTGCTATGGCTTGGAAGTTTGTCCCCTGTAAACCTCATTTGAAATTTGATCCCCATTGTTGGAGGTGGGGACTAATGGGAGGTGTTTGGGTCAGGGTGGTGCCTCTCTCATGCATGGATTAATGCCCTCCCTCAGGGAGCAAGTGAGTTCTCAACTCTGTTAGTTTCCAAGAGATTGTTGAAAAGAGCCTGGCACCTCACCCCACCCTTTGCTTCCTCTCTTGCCATGTGATCTCTGCACACACTGGCTCTGCTTCACCTTCCACCATGAGTGAAAGCAGCTGAGTCCCTTACCAGATGCAAATGCCCAACCATGAACTTTCCAGCCTTCAGAATCCTGAGCCAAATAAACCATTTTTCTTTATAAATTACACAGCCTCAGTTATTCCATTATAGCAGCACAAAATGAACTAAGATAATTATCTTCTTGGATTTTATTTGATCAGTTATCTAGAGGCTTGGAGATACCTCTGATGCTTCTCAGTAAAGAATATGCTTGGGATGTAAATGTCCTGTATTCAACTTATGGCTCCTGTCTTGAAGGAGAGTTGCACAGAGCAAGGCTTGAATTCACTAAATTCAGCCATCTGTACTTAAATTATTCTCTTTCTTTCTTTATGCTAATATTCATTGAGCACATGTATGCTAGAGAAATAGCAGTGAAAAAAATGAAGTCTCTGCTTCATGGAAATTTCACTGGAGGACAGGAAAACAAATGAAAACCAAATAAGCAAATACAGAATGACAAACAGCGATATGTGCCTTGGAGAAAATAAAGTAGGTTTAAGGGGATGTGGATGATGCTGTCTTATACAGGTTGTTCAGAATGGCTTCATTCCTGAAGTAATATTTGAGGAGAGACTTGGAGGACATGAAGGAGTGTGGTATGTGCAGGTAGGAAGCATCCTTGGTATGTTTGAGGTCAGCAAGGGGGCTAGTGTGGCTGAGGCATAATGAATTGAGAGAGAATAGTAGGAGATAAGCTCATAAAAATAAGAAGAAGTGGGGAGAGAAGCCAGACTACGAAAGACCCGGGAGGCCACCAATATACAGGGTTTTCCACTGGTGAGATGGGAAGCCATTAAGTCTGAGCAGAGGGGAGTGGCTGGATCTGATAAAAGACCTGACTTCCGTGTTGAGATTCCATTTTAAAGGGAGGAAAAAAGGGCAGAAGAAAGACCAGGTAAGATCATTACTATCTATAGCAGGCGTCCTTAAACTATGGCCCATGGGCCACATGTAGGTGTTTTTGCCCATTTGTTTTTTTACTTCAAAATATGATATGTGCAGTGTGCATAGGAATTTGTTCATAGTTTTTTTAAACTATAGTCCGGCCCTCCAACGGTCTGAGGGACAGTGAACTGGCCCCCTGTTTAAAAAGTTTGAGGACCCCTGATCTATAGTAATGATCCTTGTGAGGGATGATGATAGATCAACCAGTAGTGAAAGAAGATGAAAAGATTTCATTCTAGATATAGTTTACTGGATTTGACTATGGAATGGATATAGGATATGAGAAAAAGAGAGGAGTAAAGATAACTCCAGAGCCTTTGCCCTGAGCCATTGAAAGAATGGTGTTTCCATTTATTGAAAAAAAAGTAAAAACTAAGGGAAAAATGTATTTGGTAGGAAAAGCAGGAGTTCAGTTTTGAACACATTGGATTAGTTAAATTTGAGAGGCCTATGAGTTATGTTATGTAAGAATATGATACATAACTGTGGAGTACGGGTGAGAGGTCAGAGCTGGAAATATACATTTGTGAGTTGTCAGTATCCAGATGGTATGCATATATGTATGTATTTAGAGACAGGTTCTCGTTCTGTCACCCAGGCTGCAGTGACCTCATCAAAGCTGACTACAACCTCAAACTCCTGAACTTAAGTGATCCTCCTACCTCAGCCTCCTGAGTAGCTGGAACTACAGGCACACAGCACCACACCCAGCTAATTTTTCTGTTTTCTGTAGAGACGAGGTCTTGCTCTCGCTCAGACTGGTCTTGAACTCCTGACCTCAAGCGATTCTCCTGCCTTGGCCTCCCAGAGTGCTAGGATTACAAGCATGGGCCAGTAGCACCCAGCATAGATGGTTTTTAAATCCATTTACATGGATAAAATCATACAGGAGTATAGATAGAGAAAAGAAAAGAGGTGTGAGAGGGAGAAGTTGACTCAGAGATAAAGAGAAACCAGCAAAGAGCTGGAGAAGGAATAGCTAGTGAGGGAGGAAAACCAAGAGAAAGTGGTGTTCAGGAAATCAAGTGAAGAACGTGTTTTAAGAGTGTTCAGTTGTGTCAAATGTTGTATGGGGATTGTATCAGTTGAGGGCCAAACCATGACCTTTGGATTTAGCATTACCAAGGACTTTAGTAACCTTAATAAGGGTTTTTCTGTGGAGTGGTGGGAACAAATAGAGTAGGTTGAATAGAGAATGGGAACAGCTTTCTTTTTTTTTTTTTTTCAGAGACAAGGGGTCTTGCTCTGCCACTCAGGCTGGAGTGCAGTGGCATGATCACAACTCACTGCAGCCTCAAACTCCTGGCCTCAAATAGTCTTCTCACCTCAGCCTCCCAAATAGCTAGGAATACAGGTGTGTGCCACCATGCCTGGCTATTTTTTTAATTTTTTTGTGGAGACATGGCCTCACTATGTTGCCCAGGCTGGTCTCAAACTCCTAAGCTCAAGTGATCCTTCCACCTCAAGCGATCCTCCTGTCTTGGCCTCCCAAAGTGCTGGGATTATAGGCCTAAGCTAGTAATGCCAGTGAGCAGCTGCAACTCAGCTGCATTTCATTCCTGCTGCATAGGAGTGTAGCCCTTTAGTGGACAGGTCTTCCATTTTTTAAGAGAAACCTGGAGTGTGGGTTTTTGTAATATATTTCAGGTCCTCAAATATTGGCCACTAATCCAAATCTTTTAAAAATGCTATGTACACTTCACTAGATAGGCCAAACAAAATATATCTAAGGATTGGATCCTGTGCCAGGGCTACCAGTTCCTAAACTCTGGCCTAGAGCTACCCAGTTTATAGGATTGGCAGAAATTTGGCCACTGTCACAAGATACTAGTGTTTAGGCTGACATTTTTCTGAATTCATTTGATATTAGTCCATTTTTCATAAGCAGCAACACTCTTAAAAAAATGTTAAGAAAACTAAAGAGGCCCAGATAGGTGCCCCTCATTGAGACACTAAATTTATTTTAAAATTAGTTTTGTTGAAAGTAAAAAGTCCCTATCCTAGAAATAAATATAACATTTCCTCTTTAATAACAAGAGAGATAAAAAGATTTACCTCATGGGATTGTTGAAACACCTAGTCCAATTTCAAACACCTATTATTAAAATTTTTAGATCAACAACAGTTATTTAAGTACTAGATAACTGACAGTTTCACACTCACATGTATAGAATACTATGCAATGGAGATAATGCAATACTATCTAATAGAGTTATTATGAGGGTTGGATAAGGTAGTGTATGTGAAAGCACTTTGTAAGTATAAAGTGATAAATACATTTACTGTATAATTATAGTAATTAACAAAGATTATTAAAATCAGATCTGTCTTTTAAAAACCAGTATATAAAATTATACATGCATACATATAGATACATAGCATATATAAAAATATGTATATATATAAATTTATGGAATTTTAATTCACAAAAATGATTTTTCTTCATTTTATACTCTTATCCTTTTAAATTAATAGTGGATTTTGAACTCCTGACCTTGAGCAATCCGCCCGCCTCGGCCTCCCAGAGTGCTAGGATTACAAGCGTGAGCCACCTCGCCCGGCCTAATAGTGGATTTTGATAGCTGTAAACAAATGGTAGTTTATAACCTCACTCTGGTCAACTTTGTCTTTCCATTCTGCCTTATCTTTCTTTTCTGTTTTCTTATAATCATTTTTAACTTCTTCTTTTCAAATTTTTTTTTCTTTTTTAAATAGAGACAGAATCTTGCTCTTGCTCAGGCTGGTCTCAAACTCCTGAGCTCAAGTGATCCTCCCCCCACAGCCTCCCAGAGTGCTAGGATTACAGGCATGAGCCACTGCACCTAACCTACCTTATCTTTTATTTCACTAATTTTCTCTTCAGCTGTGTCTAGTGTACTACTAACCTCATTCACTGAGTTCTTAATTTTGGTCATTATATTTTGCAGCTTCACAGTTTGTATTTGGTTCTTTTCAAATATGCTGTGATATGTGTGTGTGTGTAGTTTCCAGTTCTCTGCAAAAATTCTCAATTTTGTCTTTTATTTCCTTGGACATAGTAAGCAGAAGTATTCTAAGGTCTATATCTTCCTATGGTTCTGTCTTATTGCTGTTTCTGTTGGTTCTGATTCATGTTCTCTTGACTCTGTAAATCTGATTTTTTTAAGAGACAGGTCTCACTATGCTGCCCAGCCTAGTCTCGAACTTCTAGGCTCAAGCAGTCCTCTCATCTCACTCTTCCAAGTAGCTGGGACTGCAGGCCTGATTTGTTAAAAAAAAAAAAATTTGTGTCAGATATTGTATTTGAAAAATTGTTTTTAAAAATAATCTGAGGTCTATGATGAAGTTATCCTCCATTGGAGGAGATGTATATTTATTTCTGCAAGATGCTTAGAGATGGCAACACTTTGAGTCTACTTTAATTCAGTTTCAGAAAGTGAGATAATTTGGAGCTGTACTTGAAAGTGCTGGTCTAGCTCTATTTCTAGATAATCCTTACTCCTAGGATATAGCCTTTTGAGTACTAGCCAGTGACTTCCCCTGGGAAGTTCCTCTACTCTAAATTTTGAAACCTTACCCCCACAAAGCTATCAAAAGCCCTGATCAGTCTCTAAAACTCTAAGATGTCTCTTCCAGAACTGGTAAATCCCCCCACATTTCTAATCCCCTGCAAGGGAGGAAAATATGGGTTTTTAGCTTCTCTCAGATATTAGATAGTAACTCTTCACTATCTTGTTAGCTGTCTGCAGCCCTTAAAAAGATGTTTTTCGGCCGGGTGCGGTGGCTCACGCCTGTAATCCTAGCTCTCTGGGAGGCCGAGGTGGGCGGATCATTTGAGCTCAGGAGTTCGAGACCAGCCTGAGCAAGAGCGAGACCCCATCTCTACTATAAATAGAAAGAAATTAATTGGCCAACTAATATATATAGAAAAAATTAGCCGGGCATGGTGGCACATGCCTGTAGTCCCAGCTACTTGGGAGGCTGAGGCAGCAGGATTGCTTGAGCCCAGGAGTTTGAGGTTGCTGTGAGCTAGGCTGACGCCACTGCACTCACTCTACCCTGGGCAATAAAGTGAGACTGTGTCTCAAAAAAAAAAAGAAAGATGTTTTTAAATATTTTTTCCAGCTTTTCTGGTTGTCCTCCAAGGGAAGGTTGGATTACTAGGTACTCTTTTACTTTTGAATTACTAGGTGCTCTTACCAAAAGGAGAAGATTGCTTGTAATTTTTAAACATAATATGCATAATTTCTTTTTAAACTGTGGCGGAAAAATTCCAATATCTGAAACATCTAGTCCCTTTGTGGGTCTGTTTCTGTTGTCTGCTTTAGCATTTTAGTACAACACGGTAACATCTGATGGGGTGAGTAGGGTGGACTAAGGGAACACAGAACATGTTTGTAGGCTAACATCAGAGATTCAGACAAGGCTTTCTGGAAGAAATGGTCTCTGTCATGACTTATAATTAAATGACTAAACAACACACACACATTAGTTTTTAATTTTCTGTGTACAACATAATAAATGTTCATTGTAAAAAAGTTGTAAAAGTATAAAATATAAAAAGAGAAAATAAAAAATTACCTCCATAATCCCACAATCAGTTAGCTTTTTGATAGCCATTTGCTCAGTTCTTTTTTTTTTTTTTTTTTTTTTTTTTTTTGAGGTAGGGTCTCACTCTGTTTCCTGGCCAGAGTGCAGCAGTGTCATCATAGCTCACTGCAACCTCAAACTCCTGGATTCAAGCAATCTTCCTGCCCCAGCCTCCCAGGTAGCTGGGACTTACAGGTGCATGCCGCCACACTTGGCTAAGCTTTCTATTTTTTTTTTTTGAGACAGAGTCTCGCTTTGTTGCCCAGGCTAGAGTGAGTGTCGTGGTCAGCGTAGCTCACAGCAACCTCAAACTCCTGGGCTCGAGCAATCCTGCTGCCTCAGCCTCCCGAGTAGCTGGAACTACAGGCATGTGCCACCATGCCTGGCTAATTTTTTTCTATATATATATTAGTTGGCCAATTAATTTCTTTCTATTTATAATAGAGATGGGATCTCGCTCTTGCTCAGGCTGGTTTTGAACTCCTGACCTTGAGCAATCCTCCCGCCTTGGCCTCCCATAGTGCTAGGATTACAGGCGTGAGCCACCGCACCTGGCCAGCTTTCTATATTTTGAAGAGACAGGGTCTTGCTCTTGTTCAGGCTAGTCTTGAACTCCTGGCCTCAAGCTATCTTTCCACCTTGGCCTCCCAGGGTGCTAGGATTACAGGCCTGAGCCACTACGCCCAGCCTTGCTCAGTCGTTTTACTACTATATATATATATGTGTATATATATATATTACGTATTTGAGATATTCCAATATATAATTGTGTATACTTTTCATATATTATAACATAAGCATCTTTCCAAATTATTAACAGCAATTTTCCAAGCCATTTTCCATGGCCACCCATTGTATGGGTATGGCATTATTTACTTAGGTATACATCTCTATGAGCCATTAGGTTCTTTTTCATTTTTTCTGATATCAAAAATTAATGTTATAGTAAACAATTTGATTAGTAGATGTGTTACCTCTTTTTTATTATATTTTAAAATGAATTTCTAGAAGCCGAACTAGGTTTAAGAATATAAAATATCTTTAAAGTTCACATATGTTTTTTACAGTCTTGAAAAGAAAACAAAATCAAAAAAACTAAAGAAATCACAACTATTTGCAGTAGCTGCATCTGAAAAAGAGGATGAGTTCCATTCACCCAGCATCTCACAATCTTTTAGTGTATCCAAGCTCCCTCCAAATCTTGATTCCTCCAAATTACACCTGCAAAAGAACCTATTGGAAGAATACAAACTCATTGCTCCTGAAATACTGTGTGAACTCGGGAAGACATTGCAGAAATATGCTGAGCGTAACATTACTTTCCCTGTGGGAGTTGAAAATCTCATGAGTTACACTTGGAAAGATCTTACTGAAGATGCTCATAGATATGTATCCAAAGCTTCAACATGTGGGCAAGACAAAGCCTTGCAAGGAAATTCCAATTTGATGACCATAGTTGACTTAATTGGATGCAAAAGCAGAAGCTGTTCAAGAATAGAATCTCATAAAGAAAATCATCTGGTTAAAGCAAAAAAAGACCACCATGTTACACCAAGTAAATCTATGGAAAAAATATGTAAGTAGAGGTTAGTGATTGAATTTATAAATGGTGCTCCAGGATATATAAATAAAATAGCAAGTATGTGAGATATTGATTTAAAAATATCATATTAATGCTATTTGGTTTTAATAAGAAATTAGTGAATGCTAGGAGAAAGATACAAGAATTTATGGTGCTTACAGTTAAATGAAACATCAATTAGCCTTTTATTAGATTCCATGTGATATGAAGTTTCTGCCTCAGGATATCCGTGAGATTCTGTTACAGCAGCATGGTCCAACAGAAATATAATGAGGGGCCCATATATAATTTTTTAAATTAAACTTTGCATTTTAAGGTAATTGTATATCCACATGCAGTTTTAAGAAATAATGTGGAGAGATCCCATGTACCCTTTACACCTTTTCCCCATATGGCAACATCTTGCAAAACTACAGTATAACATTATAACCAAGATATTGATGTTGACATAATGAACATTTGAAACACTTCCACCACCACAAGGATCCGTCATGATATCCTTTCATAGCCAGACCCACTTCCTTTCTGACCCCTCTTCCTCTTTAATCCTGGCAACCACCAATATGTTCTCCATTTCTACATTTTTATCATTTCAAGAATTTTGTATAAGTGGAATCATACAATGTGTAATTTTTGGTGATTGCTTAGTTCTCTGGAGATTCATCTAGGCTGTTGTGTGTATCAGTAGTTTGTTCTTTTTCATTGCTGAGTAGTATTCCAAATCATTGATATACCACAATATAACTATTCACTTTTTGAAAGACATGTAGGGGTTTGGTTTGGTTTCAGTTTCTGGCTGTTCCAAAAGCTGCTAATACATTCACGTACAGGTTTTTATGTAAATACAAATTTTGATTTCTTTTTGTTAAACATCCAGTAGTACAATTGCTGGGTTGTGTGGTAATGACCTATTTGCTTTTATATGAAACTGCCAAACCATTTTCCAGGGAGTCTACTATTTTACACTCCCACCAGAAGTGTATGAGTGATCCAATTCCCCTCTATCCTCACCAGTATTTGGTATTATCAGTATTTTTTATCCACCCATTCTGATGGGTGTGTGGCTATGTCTCATTGTGGTTTTAACTTATATTTCCCTCATGGCTGAATGATGTTGAATATTCTTCATGTGCCCACTTGCCATCAGTTTTGTTATCTGTAACATGGCGCTACTAACTGTACTTCCTTCCAGGGTTATTTTAAATATTAAATAAGTTAATACTAAAGCACATGAAAAAGTATCTGAACATAATAGACACTAAATATGTGTTTATTGTTATTGTCTCATATGAGTCTCATAGTTACACTTTCATATACTGATGTTATTATTGGTTCCTGGTGGTTCATGAGGTCCAATACATTTGCTTTAACAAGCTGATTCCAGTAAAAGGTGGTTTTGTTTGTTTGTTTGTTTGTTTTTTACTTTTTAAGAACAAGTGATTGCTGTTAATGAAAGGGTTGAGAGCCCTGATAGCAGGGCTTCTGAAAGTGTGGTCCCTGAACCAGCACCATCAGATCACTGGGAACTTGTTAGAACAGCAGATGTTCAGGTCTCATCCTAGACTTACTCAATGGGAAACCAGAGGCGGAGCCCAGCTAGCCCTCCAGGTCATCCCAATACATGCTAAGGTTTGAGAAGCATTGCTTCACAGCTGTTTCTCTGGTGGTAATTTTACAATTTCAGCCAGAATGTAAGCATCCATGATGGTGGAGATTTTCATCTGTTTTATTCATTGCTCTGTCCTGAACAAATATGAATAGTAGGTACTCCATTAATGTTTGCTAACTGACTGACTTTATGAATGATCATAAATCTCTCTGAAACTCTGTTTCCTTCCCCCACCAGAACAGATTTATTAAATATAACAAAATCCTGTATACAAAGTGACCTGGACCTACTGCTTTAAAACATGATCCTTTTTTACTAATATCTTGAAAGGTTGGTCCACAGAGTGTTAAGAACCAACTTACTCTAAAATAAATAGAAAAGTGCCCAATGTACACTAAATGAATAGTCTAATTGCTAGAACTTTAGTAGTTCTATACGATAATTAATATACATAGGATCGAGTCCCTGTGACAGAACAGGACATTTTGTGCACTGCCACTGTGATGCCATCATGTTTCTGGATCATAATATTCCCATTATCTGATTCTAGACACACCACAGGAATATCAGTGGGGTCAGAGGTTAGCTTAGCTACTTGCTGGGCTAGAACAGATACCACTCCAGCACGTTCATCCAACCAGGTTCCATGGCAGCCTGGATTAAGTCCTTGTGAATCTGTACACAGAACTCCAGCAATAGACAGATCCTTCATGTGTCCTCCAAGTGCTGCTCCAAGGTCATCTCCATTCTGCCCTCTGTCCACCTCATCCCAGAACCCAGTCTCTGAAACTCTGTTTCTAAGAGTCTCTGTGAATGTAGGCTGTGTTAGATGCTTTGGATCAGTATTTCTAATCATGCTCCTGTCTACCTGGAAGAGAGACTGCAAATGTGGACATACCACAGGTTGATTCTGCTAGTGATGATGATCATGCTAACAGCTAACTTTTATTGGGCCAGGCACTGTGCTAGATTTTTACATGCATTATCTTATTTAATCTGCTAAAGAACCCTATGAGATAAATATTAGTGTATCCATTTTATAAATGATAGCTAGATTCAGAGAGATTAAATAACTTGCTCCAAATCACAAAGTGATCCTTGGCAGACCAGAGTGTCAAACTGTAAGTACCAAAGAATATCCTCCTACTTTCAATGGTCGGAATTTGGAATTTAGGAACTAGACATTTTATCTTCAATGAAGACAAAATTTAGAGGGAAATATATTGCCATCAAAAGTATGGAGAATCCTATTCTTCCAGTTCCCTACTAGACTGCACTCTCCTGTATAGTAACACTAGCTGTGTGTGAATTAATTAAAATTGGATAAAGTTAGACATTCAGTTCTTCAGTCTCACTAGCCACGTTTCAAGTGCTCAATAGTTATATGTGGCTAATGGCTACTATCTTGGACAGTGCACATTTAAAACTTTGTTTTTTTTTAGAAACAGAGTCTTGCTCTGTCACAGAGGCTGGAGTGCAGTGAGTGGTGCCATCATAGCTCACTGTAACCTCCAACTCCTGGGCTCAAGTGATCCTGCCATCTCAACCTCCCAAGTAGCTGGGACCACTACACCCAGCTAACTTTTTTTTTTTTTTTTAACATTTTGATTATCACAGAAGGTTCTGTTGCAGTGCTGTTCCAGGAGGTAACATATTTGTAAAACAGGGTTAAGTCCACCATCAAATAACTAGTAGATGAATTAAGTTTAGAAATAAGCCTCTCATCCACTAGGATGGCTATAATTGAAAAGATGGAGGCCGGGCATGTGGCTCACGCCTGTAATCCTAGCACTCTGGGAGGCCGAGGCGGACAGATTGCTCGAGGTCAGGAGTTTGAAACCAGCCTGAGCAAGAGCGAGACCCCGTCTCTACTATAAATAGAAAGAAATTAATTGGCCAACTAATATATATAGAAAAAATGAGCTGGGCATGGTGGTGCATGCCTGTAGTCCCAGCTACTCGGGAGGCTGAGGCAGAAGGATTGCTTGAGCCCAGGAGTTTGAGGTTGCTGTGAGCTAGGCTGACGCCACGGCACTCACTCTAGCCTGGGCAACGAACCGAGACTCTGTCTCAAAAAAAAGAAAAGATGGATAATAACAAATGTTGGAGAACATGTGGAGAAACTGGAGCCCTCATCCATTGCTAATGAGAAGGTAAAATAGTGAAGTTGTTTTGGAAAACAGTTTGGCAATTCTTCATAAATGTATACATATATTAATAGTTAGCATATGACCTAACAATTCTCATTCTAGGTGTACACCCAAGAAAATGGAAAACATATCCACAAGAAATCTTTTTTTTTTTTTTTTTTTTGAGACAGAGTCTCACTTTATTGCCCAGGCTAGAGTGAGTGCCGTGGCGTCAGCCTAGCTCACAGCAACCTCAAACTCCTGGGCTCAAGCAATCCTCCTGCCTCAGCCTCCCAAGTAGCTGGGACTACAGGCATGTGCCACCATGCCCGGCTAATTTTTTCTATATATATTAGTTGGCCAATTAATTTCTTTCTATTTATAGTAGAGATGGGGTCTCGCTCTTGCTCAGGCTGGTCTCGAACTCCTGAGCTCAAATGATCCGCCCACCTCGGCCTCCCAGAGAGCTAGGATTACAGGCGTGAGCCACCGCGCCCAGCCCACAAGAAATCTTATACACAAATGTTCATAGCAGCATTATTCATAGTAGCCAATATGTGGAAACAACCCACAACCCATTGATAAATTGCTTAACAAAACGTGATATATCCATACAATAGAATATGATTCAGCCATAGAAAGGAATGAGTGAGATACCGACCTATGCTATGAAATGGACGAACCTTGAAAACATGCTAAGTGAAAGAAGCAAGTCACAAAAGGCCACATATCATATGATTCCTTTTTATGAAATATCCGGAAAAGGCAAATCCATAGAAATGGAAAGTGGATTAATGGATTCCAGAGGTTGGTGTGAGAGGGAAATGAGAGGAGTTACTGCGAATAGATATGGAGTTTCTATTGGGGGTAATGAAAATATTCTGGAATTAGATAGTGGTGATGGTTGTACAACTTTGTGAATGTGCTAAAAACCACTGAACTGTATACTTTCAAAGGGTGAGCTTAGAGTATGTGAACTATAACCTAATAAAAAAAGAAAAAAAATACACCTATGAAATGAAAATAAACTGTGACATTCCAATTCAAACGGCCAGGATTTTATAATAAAAACAGCTAGCTAGGCCAGCCATGATGGCTCTCTCCTGTAATCCTAGCACTCTGGGAGACTGAGATGGCAGATTGTTTGAGCTTGGGAGTTCCATACCAGCCCGAGCAACAGCGAGACTCCATCTCTACTAAAAAATAGAAAGAAATTAGCTGAACAACTAAAAATATATAGAAAAAAATTAGCCAGGCATGGTGGCACATGCCTGTAGTCCCAGCTACACTCGAGAGGCTAAGGCAGAAGGATTGCTTGAGCCCAGGAGTTTGAGGTTGCTGTGAGCAGGGCTGATGCCATGGCACTCTAGCTCAGGCAACAGTCAGACTCTGTCTCAAAAAAAAAAAAAAAAAAAACCCAGCTAGCTAAGAGATGGAATTCATAGTAACTACAATTGCAGACTCTGGAGTTGTTTTGAAATCTGAAGTGAGCTATACAGGTGGTGGCTGTTGTTTACACCAGTAATCTTAGTAATTACTGCAGAGTTTGAAATAGAACCCTGGTCTTCAAACTCCAGACCTAGGGATCAATATCCTCCATTCTTTTGCTTCCCTTTACCCAATATGTGTGATTACAATAGCAGGCAACAGCTTAGGCTGCTGTAAAAGGAGAGTGAGAGAGAGAAAGAGAAACAGCCTTTCCAAAGCAATGAAGTCTTATCCCCCCATTGAGTTTTCCGTGGCCAGCTCTGCTCCTCCAATAGTACTGTGACTGTGAGTTGAGAGAGGGTTTCATTTTTGTCCTTGTGATTTCATAGATGTGGCTTCTTGAAGTCCTATCAGTGACTGAGAACAGATAGGCTCAGAGGACCCTAAGAAGTCTTAGGAGCCATGAAATTTAGGAGATATTTTTGTTTGTTTGTTTGTTTTATTTGTTAGTTGGTTGGCTGGTTGGTATTTTAAATTTCTCATGTAGTGGTTTTTTTGTTTGTTTTTTGAAACAGGGTCTTGCTTTGTCCCTAGTGTGCAGTGACACCATCATAGCTCACTACAACCTCAAACTTCTGGGCTCAAGTGATCCTCCTGCCTCAGCCCCCCGAGTAGCTGAGACTACAGGCGTGTATCACCATGCCCAGCTAATTTTTTTTTTTTTTTTTTGTAGCGACAGAGTCTTGCTCTTGCTGAGTCTGGTCTCAAACTCCTGGCCTCATGTGATCCTCTGGCCTTGGCCTCCCAAAGTGCTAGTATTACAGGCATAAGGCACCCGCCCTAGCCCTAATGTAGTGTTTTTCATTTATAGATCCCTTCTGTCTTTCTCTGTCTCGCTCTGTTTTTATTTTACTTTTGTTTTATGGGGGCATTCAGAATACATGAAAATTCATGTTTGATGTTAAAATTTGTGTACATCTGTTTAACATGCATGTTTCCATTGAGAAGCATGTCAGGACCCTTGAGGGCAGTTTAGAATGGCCTTATAGAACGCCATGGCCATGAAAAGGCATCTCTCAAGTCTTGGACGACAGTAAGGGTAATTGGCTGATGTTCTCAATGGCTGGGCTCAAAAATTCATCACCGCTTTTGTGCTGAGGCCACATTTTACGTGGGCTACTTCCAGTCTATGAGTGAACATGGCAGGACACCAAGGCAGGTTCATTCCCAGGAGACAGAGGACTCTTCTGATGGGCAGCTGTAGTTTGAGAACTCTCCATGGGCTTTGCTGAACTTAGACTGCACAGCAACAGAAGATGCTTCTACCCAACCTTCCTTCCTTCCCTCTCTCCTTCACTCAGGGTCAGACCTACATCACAGGCTGAGAGGAGGCTCTCCCACCTCCCTCCCCATGTTCTCTCTCAGGCATTTCCCCTAATAAATCTCTTTTACATCTACTCACATACTGGTGTCTGGTTCTCAGAAGGCAAGGACTAACATGGAGGGGATTCCAAAAGACCTGCCAATCAACAAGAGATAGGACCAATCCTTCCCCACTGACCAAGTTTATATGGCAATGATGAACTTGATTGTTACGAGCATCAGCAGCTATAGAAGCACTGAATATTTTCTCTGGCTTATATTTTTAATTTTAATGACAGCCAATATGGTATGAGGAGTGGAACCACATTCTTTGGAGTTAGAAAGCCTCCAAAAGACTGAATTCCAGCTCTACCACTAACCAGTCCTGTGAAATTGGGGAAATCTAAGTCTTGATTTCCTCATCTGTAAAGTGAGGGCGATTAAATGTAGAACTTTGTTGAGAGAATGCAATGATAAAATGCATATAAAGTGCTTAGCATAGGGCCTAGAATACACTTAACACTAGTTAAATGTTTGATAAATATATGTCGCAGTTGTGAAAATTCTTACCTGCAGCCTTATTTCTTTTATTTTTTTATCATTATAATTTTTCTGTGTTACTTTTTTTTAGATGCAGCCTAATTGTAATGGAATTTTGGACTTATGAACCTCCTAATTCATATAATAAAGTTTAAGAAGTTCCCAGGAGTTTTGTTTTCTTTTCACAATGTACCAGTTTTTCCTTTTAGATAGCTTATAAACTATATTTTTTTCTCCACAGGATGAATTCATTCCACTTTATAGATTAGTAAAGTTTCTTGTTTTTAATTTACATTTTAGCACAAAACTTAATAATGACACAGAGGGGCCTTGTGTCCTGGGAGACTTTTTTTTTTTTTTTTTTGCCTCTATTATCCAGTTGATAGAAGAAGGAATGAAAATAAAACATGAGTCCTTTTTCAGTAGTCTCATGTGGAGGGCAATTCTTAGAACAAGTGTAAATGAAACAGTCTTTTAATAAATCAAAAAATTATGCAGCAGAGTTTTCAGTTTAGAGAGCTGATTCATTTCTAGAGCAAATGATGAGCATATTTCATGGGTTGATATTTATGGAAAACTTTGCTAATGCACTGATGAGAATATTAAAATACTGACAACTGCCAGGCGTGGTGTCTCACACCTGTAATCCTAGCTCTCTGGGAGGCCGAGGTGGGTGGATCATTTGAGCTCAGGAGTTCGAGACCAGCCTGAGCAAGAGCGAGACCCCATCTCTACTATAAATGGAAAGAAATTAATTGGCCGACTAATATATATAGAAAAAAAAAATTAGCCAGGCATGGTGGCGCATGCCTGTAGTCCCAGTTGCTTGGGAGGCTGAGGCAGGAGGATTGCTTGAGCCCAGGAGTTTGAGGTTGCTGTGAGCTAGGCTGACACCATGGCACTCACTGTAGCCTGGGCAATAAAGTGAGACTCTGTCTCAAAAAAAAAAAATACTGACAACTGGATTTTCTGTTGATGATGCTCTTTTTATCTCTTCATTCATGTTCCTTCTTTTTTCCTAGCTTTTGTCAACCAAAACCAGGAGAGCAGTTTACCTGTTGTCATCCACTTCTCACTTTCATCCAAGATCTGTTTTGAAAATGGTAAGATCACTTTCACCCTCTTGACTCTGACAAGCAACCAGAGAGAGTTACTTCCATTCCCTTAGTTTCGAACCCTTCCCCAGCCATCCTCTTACTGTAACCTCATTCGGAGCCAGACATTTAAGTTCATGGACTCCAGCTCAGACTTTTCCAAGGTATCCCCCTCTGATACAGCCTCCACCACCCCAATTTCTCCCCTCTATACCTTGGGAGTGTTTTCTTCATGGTTCTGAGAAGCCAAGACCATGGCTTTGGTGACAGTGACATTCATGTGCCTGAAAGAGTGGCTCGGTGCCCTTCCATCACAAAAAAAAAACTACCCTGGATAGGGAACCAGGGCTTCTATGCCAAAAGGCAAAAGTTTGTTCTTAAATTGTTTAAATGTTATAAAAGAGACCTCCCAGGGAAAAGTATGGTTGCACAAATCTGGAAAGAATACTTTCTATCCCTGAATGAGGTTGTAAAGCAGATAAGATATGAGCTGTTGGAAAAAGGGAACCTTGTCCTCCCTCGGAGCACAGGCATAGGACAGCTGACTGCTACTCTACTCAGGGAGTGAGTAGGAGGGAGGGTGGACTGCTGTGGGTCTCATGGCGGGGGCTTCTCATGACCTTTTCATCAGAGATCTGACAACCTTAAGAACTCTTGAAAGGTTCTTGCTTCTAGAGAATGTTCTTAGGCGTCAGGTGTCCGTTCCACACCTCCCCCGCCTACCCTACATATACTTCTGAATTCGATGTAATGAGGGATCAGAATTTAGGACTGGACCTGTCTCACTGGGGCAGGCCAGATATTGATGAAACAGATCCAGGTGCACATGCTAAGAACAAGCCTGAGAGGTATGGCAAAGCAGCAAGTAGGAGTGAAGTTAGTCCTGGGATAGCCAGAGGGTGCAGCATGGAAATGTCCAAGAATTTAAATAGGTGGCCTAGGGACAGGAAGTCTCTCAGTAGACAATCAAATGGCAAGCAGGTGGTCAGCCCACCAGGTAGTCTGTCGGCAAGGAACAAAGTCTTTGTCACTGAAGGGTAGGACTTAATCCCAGGTTTGGAGGCTGGGAACAATTAGGACATTTCCCAGTCCTAAGGAAACCAGATGGAGCTTGTTCACTCTTCCAGTCTAAGGTTAGGATTGTTATTATGATCCAGAGGGGTTGAGCCTGAATGTGATTATGATTACGTTAGTCAGGACTCTTGGTGGGTGAGTGACAAGAACTCAACTCACATTAGCTTAAGTGACAAGATAATTAGTTGTTTGTGTCCTAGAGGGTAGCTTACAAGATTAAAGGAAGAACTGCAAGAACAGGATCCAGGGCAGGATGTGAGGACTCCACACTGCAGGGACTCCTCCGTCCAACTCTGCATGACTGCACTCTGCAGTCAGGCTCTCTCCACGTGGTGAAGAAGATGGTCACTGCCATCCCTAGATTCGGGTGCTCTCTTCCTAAGTAGAAAGTGACTCTTTTGTCCCAATGTCATGTGTCAATCCCAGCTAATGACTCTGATTAGCTGTATTTGAATAAAGTGCCCACACTATGGCCACATCTTGGTCGCCTCGAAGATGGGGTAACATTATTAGTCAAACCCAGGTCATTGGCTCTTGGATGGCAATGACACCCCAATCCACAGTTTCACCTGGAGCTGTGCTAAAATGAAGAGCTCACAACAAGGGCAAGAGAACAGGACATGGAATACCAAGTACCCATTCTAATTATAGCCAATGTTTCTCCTACGCATAAGGCAAAAATTCTGGAAGGAGATACACCAGCTTGTGATAGGATTCTATGTTCTTTTTTCTCCCTTTCATTTCTTTATCTTCCAAATTTTCTTCTATATGTAACATACTGGCTTATTGAATGGACTAGAATTAGTGGAGTGAAATAAAGAAATAGCAGGTTTTCCTCTTCTCCCAAATTCCTGAAAGTTGTTTGTGGATCTTTCCACATATACCCTACAAAGGTAGAATTTTTACAAAGAGAAGAATGTTAGAGCTGAGTGGAGCCTGAGAAGATCACCACATTCAATTTTCTTATTTCACAGATGAGAAAACTGATGCCCAGAGGTGTTGAGTACCCAAACTGGTTAGTGGGAGAGTCAGAAACAGAACCCAGGTTTATTGACCACTGATAAAATGGTTTCTCTGGTATGAGGAAATCTGTCCCTAAACCGGGGGATGCTGGAGAATCTGGTCTGTGGGTCCACACACTATGTGGGGATTCTTCAAAGTCCGCAAATACTTCAGATGCCATCATAGGGATTTAATTATTTTGGGTTAGAGCTTTGATCCCATTTCAGTGCAAATTCCCTTGAGAAGAGGTCATTCTAAAGCTGATGATTATGTATATTTTAATAAAAATGGATTTTGTTTCCTTTTTTCAAGTAGGCTTTAGTAGCCTGATGGCTGGACAGGGTTTACCCAGTGAGAGTACTGACTCAGTTTAATTTTGAAATATCCCTTTTTTGTTTAATGTGTGTGTCTTCTTTTTTAAGGTTGGATCTTTCAACATCCTTACTCAAAATTGGAAATTATGAAGTGGAAGACAGTCCTCGGTATTGCTGTGAAGAGACTACAAGTAGCCATAATTCAAATGTAGGGAGCTCTCTGCAGTCTTTACAATTATATACTTTTTCTTTTCTTTTTCCTTTTTTTATTTTTTGAGACAGGGTCTCACTGTGTTGCCCAGGCTGACCTTGAACTCCTGGGCTGGAGCTATTCTCCTGCCCCAGCCTGTTGAGCAGCTGGGACTACAGGCACATGCCACCACACTCAGGTGCAATCATATAATTTTATATGGCATATGGTATGATAAGTAACAGAAATGCAGAGCTGTGGTACCCTGGACAAGTCACCCTATCACCCTATTGTATCTGCAATATGACCTTATCAATCAGGTTTGCTAGGTGACTGTTACCTGGTACAGAATAATACGTGAAAATGGTGGGGAGGAGGGAGGAAAGAAAAGGAGAAGTCAGGGGAAAAAAACTCAGCTCTAGGCCAAGCACTGTTCTAAGGAAACATAAAACCAGTCCCTGTGTTCAAGGAACTTGTCACCTAGAATGGTAAACTAAGCATCTCAGCAAGTTAACAATCATCAGAGGACAAATCAAACTGATACAGGAAAGTGAACCCCAAAACTGGGGCCCAGCACGAAGGCCAAATGGGTTCTTGGCTTCGCACAGGAAAGAATTCAGCAGCAAGCCAACAGAGTAAGGCAAAAGCAAGTTTATTGAAGTAACAAAGGAACAGAAGGAAGGCTTGCTCCATAGGCAGAGCAGCTGCTTTCTCTCAGAGCAATGGAGAGTAGCATTTTGTGAGTTTCTAGGGTCTTATTTTATACCTTCCATTTAATCTTATGTTAAGCAGAGGGAGGATTATTCATAAGATTTTTGGGAAAGGTGTGGGGAGTTCTTGGAACCAAGGGTTCCTCCCCTTTTTAAACCATATAGGTGGGAGTTTCTTTTCGTATGATAAAACATCATAAGTGGGGCATAATGAGCAGTGAGGGTAACCTGTGGTCATTTTTTTTGTCATCACCTTGGTTCCAGCTGGGTTTGGCTGGCTTCTCTACTGCCTCTTATTTTACCAGAGAAGCCAACCTTTGTCACCTTGGTTCGGCCTTATGACTCCTTATCAAGCAGGGCATGCCAGTTCCCTGTCTCAGAACAAATAGGAAGTACTAATAACAATAGAAACCATTGCAAAATATCTATCTACTCAGTGCCAGACAGTACACTTGACCCTTTACATATGTCACCTAAATTCCTCGCAAAAACCCCATGAAAGAGGTATGACTATCATCTTCATTTTATTGATGAGGAAACTAATGTACCGTAAAGCATGGCACTTTGTTCCCAGTAATACAGCTAGAAAAAGGCTGAGCCAGAGGTAAAACCCACCTCCTTTTGATTGCAGAATGCAGACTTGTTTTTACTAAGTTTCCTCACCTGGCCTCTGGGGTGAAAATAACAGCGTATTGCTTTGGGGGGTGTATTTTAAGTGTAATCCCTGCTTAGTATCTATATTTTTCAAAACTTTACAAAAGTATAAGAAAGAAATTAAAATCACATAATCTTTTCACCAAGAGAATGCCATTTTAACCTTTTGGCATATTTCCTTCCAAAGTTTTCTCCAATATACATACAACATCTCCCATCCCCTCCAACATACATACATACATTCAGTAAGTATGTATTTTATACTATGTGTTTTGTGTATGTGTGTGTATATATGTCTTTTTAATATAAACTATGTTTTGAATACCATTTTTGTCCTGCTTTGTTTCCTTTTGTTTGATCATGAGCATTTTCCCATGCTATTCAGTTTCTCAGAAGCAAGCGTTTGAATGGCTACTTTGAATTCCATGGCACGGATGTGCCATGATTTTTTGAGCCTTTCTCCTACTATTGTACAACTATCCTCAACATTTTTTGTTTTTTTTGTTCTTTCCTAAAGCTAGATGCCTAGAAGTGGAACTTGGTTAAAGAATATAAACATTGTTAAGGTTCTAGAGATGTACTGCCAGCCGGGCGTGGTGGCTCATGCCTGTAATCCTAGCACTCTGGGAGGCCAAGGCGGGTGGATTGTTTGAGCTCAGGAGTTTGAGACCAGCCTAAGGAAGAGCGAGACCCCATCTCTACTAAAAATAGAAAAGAATTAGCTGGACAACTAAAAATATATAGAAAAATTTAGCTAGGCATGGTGGCGCATGCCTGTAGTCCCAGCTACTTGGGAGTCTGAGGCAGAAGGATTGCTTGAGCCTAGGATTTTGAGGTTGCTGTGAGCTAGGCTGATGCCACAGCACTCTAGCCTGAGCAACAGAGTGAGACTCTGTCTCAAAAAAAATAAAAATAAAAAAATAGAGATGTACTGCCAAATTGCTTTCCAGAAAAACCAAGCCACCTAACCCTTCAGAGCAAAGCATTGGAGGGCCCTCAGCATCCTGGGCACCGGGTGGAATTATCATATTATTAACTTTGCTAAATTGATAGACACAAAATGCTGCTATTAAGTATCTATTTCTTTGCTAATTAGAGAGGTTTATCATTTAAGCATTTCTTGATCTTTTAAAAAATTTCTTCTATGAACTGGGTGTTCCTAATCTTTGTACTTTTTTCCTCACCCTATGGGTTTTAATGTCTTACCTGTTCATCTATGTTTTTTATGTACTAAGAATATTAATTCTTTGTTATTTGTGGTAAATATCTATTTCTCTAGTTTATTTGCTTTTTAACCTTAAGACATAGGTGTTCTAAATTTTATTATTGTAAAATTATTAGTGTTTTAAGATTTTTCCCATTGTTTATATAACTAGAAAAACCTATCCTCATTTGATAGACCTACACTACTTTTTATTTCTTTTTTAATCTTTTTTCTACATTTAACTGGAAATTTTGTGTAAGTTGTGTGAGGTGGTGAGTTCTAGCTTTATTCCTCCTATGCCAATAATAATGATAGTTAATGTTTATCGAGTGCTAATAATAATAGCTAATGTTTATTGAGTGCTTGTTTCATGTGTAAGGCGCTACATGAAACACTTTACATACCTCTGTGAGTTAGTTGCGTTTGTTTTGTTTTGTTTTGAGACAGTCTCACTCTGTTGCCTGTGCTAGAGTGCCGTGGCGTCAGCCTAGCTCACAGCAACCTTAAACTCCTGGGCTCAAGCGATCCTCCTGCCTCAGCCTCCCAAGTAGCTGGGACTACTGGCATGTGCCACCATGCCTGGTTAATTTTTTCTTTTTTTATTTCAGCATATTATGGGGGTACAAATGTTTAGGTTACAGGGTCTCGCTCTTGCTGAGGCTAGTCTTGAGCTCCTGACCTCTAGAGATCCTCCCACCTCGCCCTCCCAGAGTAGTTGCTGTTTTTATGCCAAGGTAAGAAAGCTAGTAAGTGGGTGAGCTACTATATAAGCTTAGGTCTATCTGATCCTAAAGCCTGTGCATTTAACCACAACACTCTCTTATCTCTCTGGAACCATTTATTGAATACACTGTTACCCACTGATTAATCATATCTTCACTCTTACATACATCAGGGTATACTTTTGAGCTGTCTTTTCTTTTTGAGACATGGTCTCACTCTGTTGCCCTGGCTAGGGTATAGTGGTGAGAGATCATAGCTCACTGTAACCTCAAACTCTTGAGCTCAAGCAATCCTCCTGCCTCAGCCTCCTGAGTAGCTG
Organism: Mirza zaza; assembly: GCA_008750895.1. Lineage (NCBI taxonomy): Eukaryota > Metazoa > Chordata > Mammalia > Primates > Cheirogaleidae > Mirza > Mirza zaza. The sequence goes on from VSMD01047961.1 coordinate 60,497, forward strand.
GGACTATAGGCACATGCTACTATGCCCAGCTAATTTTTAAATTTTTTGCAGAGAAGGGGTCTCACTATGTTGCACAGTCTGTGAGCCTGTCTTTTCTGTTCCATTGATCTACCTGTTAAGTTTTCAGCTGCCTTAATTATTCAGATTATATCAGATGAGAGAGGCAGGTAGAGAATGGTATTAGAAAGAGGCCTTAAAGCCCAGTTGATTCAGTTAAAATCCCAGCTCCATCTATTCATGTGATCTTGGCAAAGTCTCTTCATTTCTCTATGCCTCACTTTCCTTATCGGTAAAACAGGGATAATAATAGTGGCTACCATTTAGGGTTGTTATAAATATTCCTAACACCAGTAAGCATTCAGTGAGGATTAACATTGCTGTTTTAATACCTGATATACCAAATCCTCTCTGTTACTTTTTCTACGTAGAAGCATCTTGGCCAGTTCCACCAATTAATTCTTTCAGGTAAGCTTAGAATTAGTTTTTAAGTTTAAAAAGGCCTCCAAAGTGATGCAGAGCAGAGAGCATATTTTAATGAAATGAAAACCAAACCTGTAGGAGGTATATGGGAACTCTCTGTACTTTCTGCTTAATTTTGCTGTGCACCTAAAACTGCTCTAAAAAATAAAGCATTTTTTTAATTGAAAGGAAAAAAAAGTGTAAAGTCAGAGTCAGAACACTCAATTAGTCATGGGCATAGGATCTTGTGTAAGTTACTTGGACTCCCTGAACCTCACTGTATGCAGTCACTTAGGGATAATAACATGTCTCTGTTTAACACTGTAGGTTGTTGTAAAGCTGAAATCAACACAATATGCATTAACATGTTTTGTAAAGCACTAACAAGTAAAAGACATTTAAAAAATAATAACCTAGTACCATCAGAGGTAGTTTCTTGAAACAAGTGGGTTTAGAACCAAGAAGATATGGCTTGACAGAGGAGGAGAATTTAGCTGGCACACAGCAGCAGGGATGAGTAAGAGGCCATTAAAATGACCCATAGTAATAAACCCTGTCAAGGGAGTGGTTTTTTAACAATGAGAATTGCTAAAGTTGCTAGAATTTGTTCCTAAGGGATCTGTCATATACGAAATCCAAACTTCAAAAAGAGCATATGTAATTTTACAATATATGTATTATAAAACGTTTCTGCAAGAAAAGCAGCCCAATCTTAACATCCCCTGGTTACTGGCATTAGAGATACGATGAGATTAAATAAATGCTTGCTGGATGAATGAGACCTTTCAGCCTCTTTCCCCTACCAAATTTCTACCACATTCACTCAGCATGGAACATTGTAGAAGTTTACTATCAAGTCAAACCTGGGGAAATTAAGGGCGGGAAGAAAGAAGCTTCTCTAACCCAAATGGGAGGTTCACCCTGGGATAGACTCTGGATTGATCGCAGGAAGTCTGGCCTGACAAGCATAGTGAAACCAGCCCAGCCTGGGTCTCAAGGCACTTCTTAAGGCAGAGTTTATTCCCCAGCTGGGGTCAACGTGGACCTTTTGTCTGGGCCTGAATTAGATCTCTGGGCTGTAGCTGGTGGATACTCTAGTGCTCTGATTTTGCTCATAATCACTGTTTTAGCATGGTGGTGCAAAGCGCTAGTCTGGGAATTCCAGGCTTGCGTCTAACCCTGACCCCGCCACTTCTTAGCTGTGTGATCAGGCCTGAAAGAGTTAATGTGGCGCACAGGTGCAGGGCCCAGGCTCTGGCGTTCACATGACTCCCATGCTCCCACTTGTCAGCCTCGGGATTTGAGGCACTGACATTCTCAAAGCCTTACTGTCCTCGTGTGAAATGGAGATCCTAATAGAATCTACCTCATAGGGTTGTTGGAAGCATTAAATGAAATAAGGCAGCTAAATAACTGAGCAGTGTGTAGCTTTAGCAAATACTCGTAAGCAAAAACTATTATTCAGCAATTATTGTTCCCTTTCCTGTACTTTGGCTCCCTCATCTGCAAAATGGAATTAGATATTCTCCAAGCATCCTTCAGTTCTTCCATTGGATAAATGCCCTGCCATATTGAAATCGGCTTACTATTTGATTAGAGCCAATGTGATTTGGGATGATTTGAGATATAGTGCCCTTTTTATTCCAGCCTCTGTCTTTGAGTGGTCCAGACATCACAGGGCTGAGACAATTGGGTAACTTCTGACTTAAAGAAAGACTGTTCCTTAAGACCTAGCAATGGCTTTTCCAGGGAATGACCAGCTACCTGAAACTTCCAAAAAACTATTTTGTGCAAGTATTAGTGCTTCTTTGTTCAATTAATCAACTTGGTGATAATTATCACCTGCTGGAGAATCTAAAGGTCAACGTCTGGTCCTCAGGCAAGAAGAGGGCAAGACCACTGCCACTGCCAACACCCTGAGAAAAGGCAGTCTTTTTTTGGCATGCAAGGCTGGTTGGTCTTTACATAATAACTAAAAGATTCTTTGTCTAGGGGCCTGTTAAAGGAATTAGTAAAGACAGCACTGCTTTAAAAAAGGTAATGGGGAACTTTCCTTAATTATAGCTGCTTACTCTATTTGATTAATGTGACATTTATAGAATGTAAGAGATTTTGCCTTTAAGTTTTTTGCACTAGGGCTTTTGTATCTTAATTTTTGGCCTTGTCGGTAAGGAGGGGGAGTGTACCTTTTTTCTCCCAATGATTATAGGCATTTTCACTTTAGAGACATACTTAGCTTTCTTTTAAGAATAATCCAAAAGGTCCATTTGTAGAAAATCCTAGGAAAATAGAATCATGTCTAGGCCTTGAATGAAAGGGCTGAAGTGTAGGCTTGGAAAGTGGTAATTAGACTTGGGTTTCTGGTAGGGTTTATAAATATGTGTTGTGAAGCTGACATTTTGCCAGCCCTTGGTGCTCATAAATGGAGTGGCATGCATGTGTTCTGGTGTGGGGAAGAGTGGCAATCTATAAGTGCTTTGCTTTTGTCACGTTGTTCAAAAATTCTGCCCACTCTCCTCATTTTTGACAGTGGGATACATTTTCATGAGAATATGGGAAAGAAAGAAAGTACAGGTAGGAGAAGGGAAGCAAGAGAAGAGACAAAAGGGAAGAGAGAAAAAGAAAGTTGTTTTAATCAAATGTTTCCATTTTCCAGCTACCCAGTGGCAGACCTGACCCTTACCCACTCTCCTGGCTCCAATTCCTTCCCCAACAGTGGTGTGACTATTATACCGCTCCCTGCTTTCATTATTAATCAGCTATATTATTTCCAAGTACTTATTCTTAATCCTTTTAAAGTTTTCCTTTCAGTGTAGTTCTTCCCACTCTCCCAATTCCGCACCCATCCAACAAATGTGAGTGTATTCCCATGTGCCATGTGTACATTTACACACACACACACACAGACCAACATTCCAAGAGCCTCCTTGAGATATGCCAGCTCGATTTTAGGAGATTTCAAGTGCATCTCAACATGAAAAACTCTGGAGATTCCTGATAGAATCTGCTCTGAATTTCAAGGGACTTTCTGAGAGCAGCCTTATACATTCTTCCACGCTGTAGCTGAGATTTAATTTGTTTTGAGCCCTGTTCTATGCCCACATTGGAAATGCCCAAACTCTGAGAAGGTAGCTCCCACTTCTGATTGTTCTCAAGGGTTGGTCATGGATCTTCCCAATTCCATCTCCTCCTTCCATCCTAACGAGCAAGAAGCCCACCAGCCACCTTTGGTTGCTGGGCCCATGGAGTTGAGGCAAACCAGCCAGTCCCTGCAGACGTGAAACAGCCGGGGTCAGTCTCCAAGGGAGCTAAGAATGGCTCTTGAGTATATGACCTCTGCTTGGCCAACTTAATTCCTGGAGGTTTATTCTAATGGCATGTTGTCCACAGCTACAGCTTGGCATGCTTGGGCACATGAGTGTGCATGTGTCTGTGTATGTGTGCACATGCACACATGTGGGGTGAAAAGCTGGGCTGGGCAAGAACTAGGAAAGTCTGCTTCATTAGCTGATCCTCAGATCCAGAGCCCTGGAGGATCTGGTAGTGAGTTTGGAATTGGTATGCATGACATTGAATTCTGACTTTTCCATGCAGCGATATAACTCAGGCACTTTCTGTAGAATGGTGGTGAGCAGTGCCTTTCTCACAGGAGTGTTATGGGTTTTGCCTGTGGAAGACACCCAGTAAATATTTGTGAATGATTAAATGGATGTGCTAAGAGGCTACCTTCGTATCAGGGTCTCAGTCTGAAACCTAGAAAGTAGGAAGTTTTTCCTTTTCCACATTATTATTAACAAACATGTCTATGTTCCCCACTAACTTGGAACAATTACAACTAGCATTTGTAGAGTGCATGCTAAATGCTGGAGTCCATGCTCCTAGGTTTATGTTCATTCATCAGAGAATCCTTACATTTCTGCGAGTTATTATTATCCCTGTTTTACAGATAAAGAAAGCAAGGCTCAGAGGAGCTCAGGAGTTTGCCTCATTCCTGCGGTACCAAGTGGCAGGGTCAGGATTCACACTCAGTTCTCACACAGTGCCCTTGCTGCTCTGTAAGGACCGAAGTACTGGTCCTTGCATTTCCTATAACCTCTGTGGCAGTGCACACACACAGTAGGTGCTCAATAACTGTTTAAAGACAGGAACACTCGGTGAACACTTGGCTAAAGACTCAGGGTGAATCTGTTTCAAAACCCAGTTCTTCTGCCTTAAAGGAAGCTTGTTACGTCAGTAGTCCAGGTGAGGCTCCGGAGTCCTCAAACAGTCCTTGGCCCTCCTCTCTTGACCTTGATAAGACCAAGAAATGAGCCACCTCTCGAATTCTTTTCTTTGGAACAGAAAAACAGAAGAAGCGAAGCTAAAGAAAGAGGGCTTCAACAAACAACTCATCCTGCGCCACTATGACGACGAGCCCGAGAGGGAGCAGGGGAGCAGGGGTGACCACAGCCCCCCGAGTTTCTGGCAGGAGCTGCTGGAGAGGAAGCCTCAGATGCCGGTCGTCAGGGAGGCTGACCCCGAGATGAAAAAATTCCATTATGCCCTGGTAGACGGCTCCTCTCTTACCTAATATCCTTGTGCTGTTCCCAAGGGGTAAGAGGGACAGGGAGGCAGGACGTGATGGGAGGGGCTGACAGGCGAGGGTTTCCATGTCAGCACTGAGAAAAGAGGTCTCAGACCTTGACTTTGTTCAGTCCCTTTCTCCCCAGGGTCCACGTTTCCGGACGCTGGCTGCAGGACAAGTTCCCCAGTTTACAAACCTTCCTTCTGTTTTAAAGGAAGCTCTGATTGTGGCTGATACATTTTTGTTAAGTACCTGAAGGCTCATGGGGTTCTGAGAAAATGAGTTCTCCTGGGTTCATTTTCCTGATTAGCGAGAACCCTGTGGGGATTTAGCATCTACAAAATCTAGTTGAGAGAGAAGAGGGATTTTGTAATCAATTCATACAAATCCAAAATGGAAAAGGCCTCAACAGTCCATCAGAGTCATTTTTGTAGAGGTTGGCACAGATAGGTTTTGTGAAGTTGTTCACGTGTCTGACATTATCCGTCAGCCCTCCTTGGCCCCTGACTATCCACAGATGTTGGTGGGGACATCTGGCCCTGCTGCTGTACACTGGAATGACCTTATTGGGGAATACTAGGTAGCAACACGCAGCTTTGATTTCCAGTAACTCTGTCATTAACAGGACCAGTCAGACCAGACTCCCCTGTTCTTCTTCACAGACAGGTTTCAAAGAATTGGGGGCTAAACTGAGGGTACAGGAATGTGAATGTATGGGAAGAACGTGCCACTGGAAGTCAGGAAGTCTGTGTGCTGGTCTAGCGCTGCCATCAGCATGCTCAGTGACTGCGGAAGAGAGGCACCCTCTCCAGACCTCTGTTGACTTACCTATACGTAGCTGATTAAAAAAAAAATAGAATGTGCATATGAGAGTTAGCATCTTTCTATATAAGAATTACTATTAGCATTATTGGTTTTTATATTTGGAGACGGGGTCTTGCCATGTTACCCAGGCTGGTTTCAAACTCCTGGGCTCAAGCAGTCCTCCCACCTCGGCCTCCTAAGTAGCTGGGATGGCAGGAGAGAATCACAGCGCCTGGCCCTCATTGTTTTTAATCAATACCATTTCCTTAACCTGGATTTTATCTATCCCTCTGGCCGTCTAGCTATCTGCCAAAGCTATTCTGACCTCCCTCGGGGTGGCATGTATACCAACATATTCAGTGACTTGCCAAATCAAGTTATCCTTGGAACCTTTACACCTTTTGGATGTGGTAGCATTTCTTTTCCTAAGAGGTACGTGAGATTCCAGACAAACTAGAACTTTGGGGAAGCTGGGGCTGGGAGAAAAACTAAATCCTGACAAAGGGAAACATGGAAAAGCAATCTTTTTAATTGTCAATCTAATTGGAAAAGCAGGTAAGGAAATGAAACATACACACGTGTTCAAGGCTGTTCCTTGTACAGACTTGCAAATGAGCTCAGGCCAAAAAACTGTGGGTCTCAATCCAATTGCGCCATCGAGAGCAGAGGGACCCGTACAAAGGCAAGGCCCCAGGGATGCACGGCTGGGAACTGAAACAGGGCGGCTGTTATTTAGGTGAGCTGGGTATCAGCTGGGTCACCCCTGTTCCACACCCATGGACAGTCTCTTGTCCTCCTCGAGATTTCTGCGCAGTCCTTGGGGGTTATAACCTTGTGGTCTCCTCTGGTTTAGACATCCTGCCTCCCTGGAATCTTTCTCCCTCTGTGTCTTATTTCTGTAGGTTTATTTTGGTTCTTTTGATTTGCTCTTTTCCTTAATTTTCACACATGAAAACCACTCACCCGAAGCCTCTGTGAGGGTAACCAAATTTCTTGATGGTCTGGGTCACAGGGAGTTTACAGCACAGTAATACAAAAAACTTCCATGGAGCGAGTGTTCTTAAAAGTGCTTCATCCATCCCAGTGTGGATGTTTTCCTCTCCTAGGTTTCTCTTTCTCTCCTTTTCTAAGATCCCCTTTCTCCCCTCTTTCTACCCACCCCCCTCCACACTTTTCCGTTTTCTTATGGAAGGTAAATTCAGCGCTTTATAGCTATATTCTCAAATCAGCTAACTTTTAACTGTTGAACAATTTGGACGAACCGTCCTGCAGTGGGGCAGTGGGGTCACCTTTTCACCTCCCACTGCTCTCAGCCACACCGTTGTAGGATATGTTTTATTCTTTTGCTTACGTATTTCTTCTTTTTCTTTCCTTTCTTTAGTAAATATTTATTGAGCATCTATTACATTCCAGAGAGACATATAAGATATGGTTCCTGTTTGTCAAGAGCTGTGTTACTGGAAATCTTGAAGGCAATATTAAAAAGGGGGAGGGGATGCAGAAAGTTGAAACAAAAAGCTATCTGCAGAAGATATTGATCTTCATTGATTCAACAAATATTTGCAGAGCACCTTCTAGTGTGGGCACTGTTTAAGCACTGGGAATATGGGAGAGAACAAAACAAAGTCTCTGCCCTTGTGTAGCTTAGTTTTAGTGGAGGGAGACTGAGTAAACAAATACATATCTATTATATCAGGTGGAGAAAAGTGCTGTAAAGAAAACTAAAGCAGGTAAGGGGTCCTGGAGGATGGTGGGGATTGGGGTTGCTATTTTGTATGGAATGGCTGAGGAATGCCTTTCCGATAAGCGTGCACTTGAGCAGAAACCTGTGGAAGTGAGGGGCAGACACGCTGTCATGGGGCAAAGACCTTCAAATAAGAGAATGCTTGACATATCCAAACACAACCTTCATCTCTAGAATGTTGGCTCCCAGAAAATATCACCAAACTATCAACCTGTTGATAAGACAAAGGTGAGTTTGTTCTCACCAAGGGAAGCAAGAGCAATACTTTGACACAATCTTCATAGCTTCCTGTGAGTGGGGAGGGAACCTAAAAATCCACTCTTCAAGGCATGGTTGAGTAAGCTACAAGGGTCTGTTGTCATGGCTACAAATCTCTGTTCACACATCCAGATGAACAGGAAAGACAACTTTCTTTATTTTTCTATAACTCCATTTATTTTCTAGTTAAGACCCTACAAGTGAGTAGCAAAAACTTAAAGCACTGGAATCCTTTCTCTAAGAGTTCATCTCAGTTCTAGGGGCGGGGGGTGGAGGTGGCGCAGATGAAGTGACAAGGCATTGGCAGTTGGGGCATCGTCATCTGATGCTCAGGCACCTTCATTCCAAATGGTCTGCTGTGACCAGTCCCTGAAGTCTACGGCTGTGTCCTCCCAACCCCTGCTACCAGGCCTCTCGAGGCAGGCTTTCTCTCAGCTACTTCTACCACATGGCAAACACTGTTTTTTTTCCTATGCTGAACATGGGGAAACTGAGGCTGTCTTACACCCACCTGTGTAGAAACCCCACACAGCCATCTGTTCTCCTCCTCTTAAGTTGTGTTGGGCCTGGGGTCACCTCCAAGGTTCATGACCTGCCCAGGATTTCAGATCTGAGGCCTCCGTTGAGTTCCCCCTGCCCTGCCCCTTGACCTAAGCAGGACGGCCCAGGGCTTTTATCAGGGAGCCCCTAACACCTAACTCTCTCATTCTCCCATGCTGCTTTCTGTGCCCTACTCCTTTGGGGTGGGAAAACCTGCTCCTGATGTTACACATTCTTACATATCTCCTTTGTCACTTGTCCAGATATCAGCTCTTCTAACTCAGAAGCCAAGAACTTAACACTTTTTTTTCTCATAATCCCTTCCTGAAGCCATAGGTGATGCCCAGGCTCTAGGTTGAGTGGGAGAAGGTCGTGGATAAAAAGGAAAGAGTGGGGGGAAAGACAGAATGTTGTGAATTTCTCCCACTGCATTACATAACTTGCCCACTAATTCCAGGTATTAATACTTAGAGCATATATATATCCAAAATAAATTAAATATATATGTTGCAATAAAGAACAGTCTATACACAGTGTTTATAGTCAGTTAGCAAGGATTATATGGGTATCATTGCTTTTATAATCAGAAAAACTTAAATGTTATTTTAAAAATTCATATATATACATTGTACCTACCCCATAGTATGATTGTTAGACCTAAAGAAGACTAATTAGGCCGAGCACAGTGGCTCACATCTGTAATCCTAGCACTCTGCGAGGCCGAGGTGGGAGGATTGCTTGAGCTCAGGAGTTTGACACCAGCCCGAGCAAGAGTGAGACCCCATCTCTATTAAAAATAGAAAAATTAGCGGGCCATGGTGGCGCATGTCTGCAGTCCCAGTTACTTGGGAGGCTGAGACAGGAGAATAATCCAGGATCATCTGCCCATCTCAAGGTCTTTAGCTGGAGGAACATCTGCAAAGTCCCTTTTGCCACATAAAAACATGTTCACAGGTTCTGGGGATTAGGACACAGATGTCTTTGGGGTCCATTATTCTACCTACCACACCCAGTGGGGGCTACTAGATGTTTGTGTTGCAAAGCCTTTTTCTGACCATCTGACTTTTGGCTTTTAAAAATATTACCAAGTGCCATGTGCTCAGACAGCCTCGCCCAACTGCTGACATCACTCCTTCATCCCAGTGTCCACCCTGAATCTAGCCATGCCTGGTCCCAAGCTCCTCCTGACATGCACCACATCCCGTAGCCTCCCTGACTCCAGCCCTCCCCACGCCATACCTTAGAGGCTCAGGGAGAGGAAGGGAAGGGATGGAATTAAATGTTAGTAAGGGGGCCGGGCGCGGTGGCTCAAGCCTGTAATTCTAGCTCTCTGGGAGGCCGAGGTGGGCAGATCGTTTGAGCTCAGGAGTTCGAGACCAGCCTGAGCAAGAGCGAGACCCCATCTCTACTATAAATAGAAAGAAATTAATTGGCCAACTAAAATATATATAGAAAAAATTAGCCGGGCATGGTGGCACATGCCTGTAGTCCCAGCTACTTGGGAGGCTGAGGCAGCAGGATTGCTTGAGCCCAGGAGTTTGAGGTTGCTGTGAGCTAGGCTGACGCCATGGCACTCACTCTAGCCTGGGCAATAAAGTGAGACTCTGTCTC
>VSMD01047962.1:0-88783 GCA_008750895.1 Mirza zaza
CTTTAAAAAAAATCTTTGCTAAATGACAGTTTTTAGTATGTTGGCCAGAACAAGGATCATCATGTTGAGAAAGGTGATGGCATTCTAGCATAATACATTCCCTGGACTGACCTTTCCTTAATACAGAATCGCTGAGGGAATTAGATGCCACCTCTGAAACATATTTTTGTGAGAATCTTTCCAAGACATACTGAGAACCTAGATTTTAGTATTTTCTTTTAAACAATGCACTTTTCAAATACTGACCTACATGAACTAGGTTCACTATATAAGTCAAAGTGGTTATAAGAAACATCCAACAGTAAGTGTCTACATCTTAGTTAACTGAAAAACCCTTCAAATATTGTGAAACTTACTTAATTCAAACAAAATATCTGAATTTGGGTTCAGAGCTGTCCAGTTTTAACTTAAGGTCTAATATATTATATACAGTGCCAAAGATACCAGCTTTCATCTTAAAATATTATAGCAGTTAAAAATAAAACCCAGACATGATTAAAAAAAAAAAAACTTCCAAGTTTGTTGATGACTTTGATGTCATTTGAAAAATCTTCTAATGTACAAAAGACTTGGAAACATGTTACTTCTAAGGATCAAGGAAATTGTTTCATCTATGATTTTTGATTCAGTTATTAGGGAATTGAGATATACATGCATTCTTGGATTAGGAAGGAGTTTTCCTTTTAGAAACTAACTCAACTGGAATTATGACCCCAGGGACTAGAGCAACACAAGATGATTCCTACAGCCCTATAATTTTGCCCTAATTAACAAACCTAATTGCCTAATCCCTTGTCTACCAAACTATCCTTAAAAACCCTGTCTTCCAAAATCCTGGGGAGGCGGATTTGAGAAATTTCTCCAGTCTCCCCGCTTAGGGCTATGTGGAGTAAAGACTCTTTCCTTGCCTTGTAAACCCTGCTGACTCAGCCTATTTATTGGCTTCCTGTTGGGGATTGGCATGTGAACCTGGCTGGGTGGCAACAAGAGGGCCTAGGGGAAGTCCCACGTTCCATGTATGTATAAGTCCATTCACACAAAGTATATTCTCTGACAGTAATAGAATTACATTAGAAATCAAAACCCAAGATCTCTAGAAAAATCACTAAATCTTTTGAAACTAAATCATTAATCAATGGATCAAAGAAAAAATCAAAAGAGGAACTAAAAAACATTTTTCCACGGAATGAAAGTGACAACATAAAGTATATAATTTTTTGGAATGATGCTAAAGGAAGGACTTAGAGGGAAATATATATTATAGTATTGAAAACTTATGTTACAAAGGAAAATCTTATATTATTTCTACTAAATGACCTAAGTTTTTACCTTAAGAGACTAGACAAAGTGGAGTATATTAATCCCAAACAATGAAGGACAAAAGGAACAAAAAGATTAGAGTGAAATTAATTAAATAGAAAATAAAGCAATAATAATAAGAAGAAGAAAATCAAATGGTCATTGTTTGTGAAGATCTATACAATTAACAAACTGATAGCCAAACTTACGGAGATAAAAAGAGAGAAGATAGAAATTGCCCATATCAGGAATAACAGTGCTTACCTCACTACAGATATTTATGGGATAATAAAATATTAGGAACAACATTTTGCCAATTAATTGGAATGGTTAGATTAAATGAACACATTTTTTTTGGCAAGAGACAAAGTACCAAAAAACTCACTAAAGTAGAAATAGATAAACTGAATTGTCATATAATTTTAAAAGTGATTTTTTGACATTTTTATGGAGATATAATTTATATGCCATAGAATTCACCTAAGCGTGAAAATCAAGGTCTTTAGTATATTCGTACAGTGTGTATAACTGTAATCACAATTTGAAGACATTTTCACTGCTGCAGAAATAAGCGCCTTCCTCACTAGCAGCATTTCTCTGTCCCTGCAGACTCTCAGCCCAAAGCAGCCGCTCATCTGCTGTCTTTTTCTACAGATTTGCTTATTCTGGACATTTCACATCATGGAATTACAAAATGCAGCATTAAGTGACTTCTCATTGATGGAAATTTGGGTTGTTTCCACTTTTTGACTACCGTGAATAATGTGGTGGCTATGAATATTTATGTACAAGTTTTGAGGTGGACATATATTTTTCCATATTTTTGTTTCTCGTGGGTTTATTCTTAGGAGTAGGATTGCTAGGTCATATGGCAACTCTATGTTTAACATCTTGAGGACTTTCCAATACTTTCCATACTGTTTTCCAAAGTGACTACTATTTTAGATCCCTACTAGCAATTCATGAGGGTTCTAATTTCTCCACATCCTTGTCAAAACTTGTGCTTTTTCTGTCTGTTTTATTTTGGCCATCCTACTGGGTGTGAAGTGGCATCATATTGTGGTTTTGATTTGCATTTTCCTAATGGCTAAAAATATTGAACATCTTTACTTATGCTTACTTGCCATTTGCATATCTTATTTGGAGAAGTGTTTATTCCGATCCTCTCCCCATTTTTATACAGGTTGTCTTTTTATTACTGAGTTGTGAGAGTTCTTCATGTATCCTGGATACAAGTCTCTTAGCAGATATATGATTTCAAAATATTTTCTCCCATTTTGTGATTGTCTTTTCACTCTCTTCGTGGTGTCCTTTGAATCATGAAAGTTTTTCATTTTAGAGGAGTCCAATTTATCTATTTTTTATTGCTGTCAGTTTCACTTTTGTACCCCTAAGACATTACCTAATTCCAGGTCACAACAATTTACTCCTATATTTTTTCTAAGAATTTCTGAATTTTAGCTCTTGCATTTAGATCTACTATGCATTTTGAGTTATTTTTTATGTATGTTGTGAGGCAATGGCCCAACTTTGTTTTGCATGTGAATTCTCAGTTGTCCCAGCATCATTTCTTGATAAGACCATTTTTTCTTTACCATTAAACAGTTTTTGGCACCCTTGTCAAAAATTAATTGACTACACATTTGAGGGTTTATTTGTGGACCCTTAATCAGATTCTTTGATCTCTGTGTTCACCTTTATGCCAGCACCACACTGTCATGATTACTGTAGCCTTATAAGGTTTAAAATTGGGAAGTCTGAGTCCTCCAAATTTGCTTTTCTTCTTCGAGATTATTCAAACTATTCTGGGCCCCTTGCTGTAGTGGATTCCTCTGATTTTATGCTGCCTCAGTGTCCATTTTGAATATAAGTTAGACTGTCTCATTCCAGAAGCAGGGCTCAGTCACCCTTGAAACGGTTTCCAGTGCTCCACCTCCTCCCAGTTCTCCAGTGTGGTTGGTCTGACCCGGATATCCACCACATACAGCCACCTCCTGGTGGAGTCAGGAGGGGACAGGGAGATGCACCCCGCTTGTCTCACTCCACTCCCTGCACGAACTGCACAGACCCGCTTCAGTGACCACCTCTCAGTCACAGCCACTCCGCACAACTCGTGGCTGTGTGCTCTAGACCCACCAGTTAGAACTCCCGTGGGAGACGTGCTTGGGTAACATGCTGAACTCAGTAAGGCTTTGCCCCACAGTCCCTCACTCTCTCTCTTCTTCCCCACCCACTGGCTGAGAGTACATGTCCCACATGGCTTCCTCCTCTCCATGGCCCTGGAGGCGTGCTGTCCTCTGCTACCTGGGTCTGCGCCGGTTATTTTATGTGTTTTGGTACATTGCCTCCTCCATGTATCCCTGGACAAAACACACCCAAACCTGACTTCTTCTCTAGTCCGGAGGACTCTCCTAGAAAGTGGCTATCTTGTAGGAATAAACTGGACACAGGTCAGACAGTAGCCACAAGAATGCCTGCCAGTATAAACAAGTTTCGTGGACAGGGGACACCTGATCATGGGTCAAACACTTATGCCTTAGGCTGCCTGAGATGGCAAAGAAGCCTCCTGTGAAAAGCAAAGGTCAATATGCACAGCCACACCCACTGCGGCCCCTGAGAGAGACTTCAGACCAAATTAGAAAGAAAAAAACATATGACACCTGCTTTTTTAAATATAAATTCTAGGTTCAACTCATAAAATCTGAAAAAAAAGAAAAACCCAGAGGGATTTTGGTAGAGAATGCACCATTTTAACAATAAATATTGTCTTCTGATTAATGAGCATTACATCTATTTTCATTTATTTAGGTCTTCTTTAATGTTGTTCAAAGAGTGTTTTATAATTTTCAGAGTGAAAATTTTGCACTTTTTTGTTAAATTTATTCCTAAGCATTTGATTTGTTTTAATGTTACTGTAAACAGAATTGTGTTCTTAATTTCATCTTTGGATAGCTCATTACTAGTGTATAGAGATATAATTGATATTTATGTATTAATCTTGTATCCTACAACCTTGCTGAATTTATTTCTTTAAGTAGACTTTTAGTAGATTCCTTTTGATTTTCTAAATACATCCTCATGTCCTAAGCAAATAAAGATAATTTTATTATTAATTCTCTCTTTCCAATCTGAAAGACTTCTATTTATCTTTCTTACCCAATTGCCATGGTCAGAACTTTATGTTCAATTATAAATAGATATGGTGAGAGCAGAAATCCTTGTCTTGTTCCTGATCTTGTTGGACAGCATACAGTCTTTCACCCTTACAGTAGCTTCATGAAGTTAACTGTGTTGTGTGTATGTGTGTGTGTGTAAAAGAATTGAACTTAAGTCAAAATCTTTTATACAAGGAAAAACTCGGGCCCATATAATATATATGTGTAAGAAATAGTATGATTTCTTTTTTACATATATATTTTTTATTTCAGAATATTATGGGGCTACCAACGTTTTGGTTGCATGAATTGCTTTAGTACCACTTGAGTCAAAGTTAAAGTGTATCTATCACCCAGATAATGTGCATTGTACGCTTTAGGTATGAATTTACCAATCTGCTCCTCACCCCTCCCACCTGCTGGGTTTCTAATGAATGTTATTTTCATATGTGCATGTAAGTATTTATTGATTGATTAGTTCCAATTTAATGGTGAATACACGTGGTGTTTGTTTTTCTATGCTTGTGATACTTCGCTTAGAAGAATGGTCTCCAGTTCCACTGAGGTTCATACAGCAGGTATTAGTTCACCATTATTTTTATGGCTGAGTAGTACTCCATTGTATAAATACCACATTTTGTTAATCCACTCATGTATTGATGGGCACTTGGGTTGTTTCCACTTCTTTGCAATTGTGAATTGTGCCGCTATAAACATTCGAGTGCAAGTGTCTTTCCGCACAGCCAAGGACACAATCAATAGAGCAAACCTACAGAATGGGAAAAAATATTCACATGCTGTACATCCGATAAAGGGCTGATAACCAGAATCTACAAAGAACTCAAGCAAATGAACAAGAAAAAAACAAACAACCCCATTAAAAAGTGGGCAAAAGACATGAACAGAAACTTTTCAAAGGAAGATAGATTAATGGTTAACAGACACATGAAAAAGTGGTTGATGTCTCTAATTATCAAGGAAATGCAAATCAAAACCACAATGAGATATCATTTAACTCCAGTGAGAATAGTTTTAATCAAAAAGTCCCCAAACAACAGATGTTGGTGTGGATGTGGAAAGATAGGGACACTCATACACTGCTGGTGGGGCTGCAAACTAGTGCAACCTCTATGGAAAGTAGTATGGAGATACTTCAAAGAACTAAAAGTAGACCTACCATTTGATCCAGCAATCCCACTACTAGGTATTTATCCAAAAGAAAAAAATACATTTTACAAATATGGACTCTTTTATGGTCAATTGATTCTTAAAAGGTGTCAAGACTAATTCAATGTAGAAAAAATATACCTTTCAACAAATGAAAATATTGGATAATCATCAGCAGAAATATAAACTTAGGCCCTCTAAACCATAAACAAAAATTTATTAAAAAGTATCATTATTCTATACTTAAGTGATAAAGTTATAAAACTTTTAGAAGTAAATATTGGAGAAAATCTTCATAAATTTGGATTAGGCAAAGATTTTTTTAAATTTGACACTAAAAACACAACCCATTAAAAACAATAAATTGGACTTCATGCATACTTAACACATTTTTTTTCCAAAAGACACCATTAACAAAATGAAAAATGGAGCCACCAATGAAAAAATACTTGCAAATACTATGTCTCATTAGGAACTTGTATCCAGACATGTAAAAATATGTATGCATGTAAAAAGCCCCTGCAACTCAGCAAGAAGACAAAAAAAATCAATGAAGAAATTAGCTATCTACACATTTTATAAAAAATATATGAATAACTAATAGATTTATATAAGAATAGCTAATAAGAATGTGAAAAGATGCTGAACATCATTAATCACTAGTGAAATGCAAATTAAACCTGAAATTCCATACCATAAGCACTAATATAACTACATAAGCACTAATATAACTACAATACAAAAAGCTGACAATAACAAATGTTGGCAGTGATGTGGAGAAACTGGAACCCTCCTACAATGCTGATAGGAAAATACAATGATATTATAACTTTAAAAATCAGTTTGGCAGTTTTAAAACAGTTAAACATTATTTACCATATGATCCAGAAATTTCATTCCAAGGGTATACCCAAGAGAAATGAAAACATATGTTCAGACAACAACATGTATCCAAAAGTTCATAGCAAAATTTTTTGTAAGAGCCAAAGACTTACAACAATCCAAATGTCCATCATTTTGTGCATGGAAACAAACTGTGACATATTTCTGTTTAATAGGATGCTATTCAGCAATAAAAAGAGATAAGATATTGATAAAAGCAATAATACAGATACTTCCCAAAAGCATTATGCTAAGTGAAAGAAGCCAGAGAAAAAGGCAACATATCATATGGTTACAGTCATAAGAAATTTTAGAAAAGGCAAATCTATACAGACATCAAACAGATCTAAGTTTGCCTAGAGCTGGTGCAAAAATAAGAATTGACTGCAACAGGCACAACACAACATTTTGTGATGACAGAAGAGTTTTAAAATTGGATTATTCTGATAATGTTACAAATGTATACATTTAATAAAAATCATTAAACTATACAGTTATAATGGATGAATTTCTTGCTATTTAAATGAAGTTTTAAAAATTTTTTATCTTGACACTTCAAAAATTTAGTAAAGTTAAAAATAATATTAAAATTTCAATGTGTCTACTAACAGTGAGTTATAAAATGTAACATTAAATTTAGAAAATTGAAAGGGAGGAACTTTATAATTTTGAATGGTATTTAACAAAGAAATGGACTGTCAAAAATAGGTATACATTAACCACAAGCTTCAGATTATGTAACTAATTGAAATCCAATAATCCCACTAGTTTTTCTTTATTAAGTCTCATTCTCTTGGCCCTGTCACACACTCTTCTGGAAAAGGACTTTATGACACAATGCAACCCTGAGTCCCAATTTCCTCCACTATTTAGAGGAATCTTGCTTTTTGCAATAAATATTGCCATTCTTACTTCAATGCAAACTTCTGCATATTTGTTAAGTAATAACATGAATAACAATTTATTTCATATATCTAATGAAAAATCAAAAGCACATTATCTGAGCAATATAGACACAATTTATTTTAAAGGAATCTAAAGTCTTTAGATCCAAAATAATTTATTTATAGCTTCATAATTAGTTAGCAGCAGATCTAGATCTAGAATTTCCAAGACAGGGATTTTACTAACACATATTTTCATTATTTGGCTTTGATTTGGTATCATATTTTAGAGATGCTCTAGTTCAGTGTTTTGTAAAGTATGGACCATGACCTATTTATAGGTTGTGAAATCAGTTTGGGAGTTTGTGAATATCAGGTTTTTTTGATGAGGGAAAATTTTGGAATAGAGAACAATGTAAATTAGAGAGAGCAAATTGTGGCAGATAGTATTATCCTTTCAGAACTCTTTCTTCTTTTCCCACTCGTGCAATGGCTTGGCCACTTTGGGCTTGGCCATACGACTTACTGTGACTGAGAGCACGCAGGAAGAAGTGGAGGATGTAGTCATCAGCAGAGGATTTAAGAGCACTGCATGCCACCACACATGTTCTTAGGGACCTGTGAACTTCCACAAGAGAAGACTCTGCTCCAAGAATGAGGAAACCAGTAAAATAAACCTGATGCCAACACTCAAGCTGGAGCTTGACATAGCAGATTCTACCAAAATTCCAGCAAAGTCACAGTTGATACGCACAACTATGTTGAAAGAAATCGTTATTGTAAGCATTAAGATTTGGGGTTGCTTGTTATACAGTGTTATTATAGCAAAACCGACTAATACTCAAGAGTTAATATTGTATTGTGAAACTTTCTTTTCACTTACATATATTAACATGTCAGTATGTTTTAGGAATTAGGCCATTCCCATGTTGTGATACAAAATATATTTTATTATGAGCATTTGGCTAAAAATTTGAAAATTGTTTTCTTAGTCTACTGAAAAGTGAAACTCCTTTTAGGAAGGGGAGGATGCAGATTTCTTTATTTTTTTTTTTTAAGTGAAGTAATTTTGGGTTGTTTCCCCAGCTTTATTGAGGTATAATTGAGAAATAGAATTGTGTCTATTTAAGGCATACAACATGATGATTTGATATGCATATATGTTGTGGAATGATTACCACAATCAAGATGGTTAACACATCCATCACCTTCCGTAGTTATTATTTTTTGATTGTGGCGAGAACACTTAAGATGTACTCCCTTAGCAAATTTCACGTATGCAATACAATATTGTTAACTATAGTCACCATGCTGTGCATCAGCTCCTCAGAACATACTCGTCCTATGCCTGAAGTTTTTACCCTTGGACCAGCACCTCCCCATTTCCCCACCTATACATTTTCATTCTAAGGAGTGGGCTGGTTTTTGCATCCCTTTGTACCTCACGGTCAAACTTCAAATTCCTAATTTTTTTTTTCTTCTAAAACATCCTGGGCTAGCAGCATAGTCAGAAAAGGGTGCCGGGGAATGTCAGCTGAAGCTTCACAACAGGCTGTCCTCACTAGCCAAGGACCTGCGGGAGAAGAAAGTGTCCAGGGGGTCCAGCCTTTTCTCCTCTCCCAGACTAAGGAGGTGATTGAGGCAGCTATGGCGGTTTGTTTCCAGTGCGGGCAGCAAGAGCACACGCACGAATGGGCGTCTGCGGATGCAGTGTGGCTATCCTGGGGCTGTGAGTCAGGAATGTTCTAGCAACTCTGAATCATGGAACCACAGCAGCAATTACCCAAGTTGATTAACTAGGAAGACTCTCCAAGCTGCAGGATGTGGGTAGGGAGACTTTATCCTCTTTCTGATTTTTTAATTCTCTGTGGGAAAATACTATTCCATAAATACTGCTTTTTGGAATAATAATAATTTTAAAAGCTATATAAATAAAGTTGATCCTTTAGGTTGACTCTGTAGGAGTGGCCTGGTGATATATCCTATATCTCCCCTAACTTCAGGAAATCTTTGGGTAGCAATAGCTCAACCCAAAGCTAGAATTTGTTCAAAAAAATTAAAGTGATAATTTGTATCCAGATAGAATGAGTTGTAAAGTACAATTCAATTAAGATTTTTAAAAAAAATTTCTGGAGTAGGTCAGAAGAAAATAGTGTTCACCTAATTATCAGGACTTACGGTCCAATTCTAGAAATCCTAAGGATCAAATAGCTAAGATAAATGAGATAAAGTAGATATAATAATGCTTAAAATCTAATTCAGGGCCGAGCGAGTTGACTCACACCTATAATCCTAGCACACTCTGTGAATCTGAGGTGGGAGGATTGCTTGAGCTCAGGAGGTTGAGACCAGCCTCAGCAAGAGTGAGACCCTATCTCTACTAAAAATAGAAAAATTAGCCAGCTGTAGTGGCACGTGCCTATAGTGCCAGCTACTCAGAAGGTTGAAGTAGGAGGATCCCTTGAGCCTAGGAGTTTGAGGCTGCAGTGAGCTATGATGATGCCACTGCATTCTATCCAGGGCAACAGATTGAGACTCTGTCAAAAAAAATCTGATTAAGCTTAATCACATGACCAATTTTGGCAAAAGTAAATAAAATGTATTGCATGTAACTTTTAGTGTAAATATTGGGTACAGAGCTTACAAAATTCTAGAGAAAAGAGAGATCTTGGCTTTAATTCCCAAGGCATTTAATTTGCCTGAGGAAGAGGTGGAATTATCACGAAGTTCCTTTTCACACAAATGGTTTTTGACCTTGGCTGCATGAAATTAGCACTGCCAAGTTCAGTAATTAGAATCTCAGGGGGTGGGACCACTGCAGCCAAGTTTGAGAATCACTGCCTTCAACAGTCTAAATAAACTCTGAATAGAAGTAGTGTCGATCATTTATTTAGAAACTGCAAAATGATTAAAAAGATGATATAAGAGTTTGGTAAATTTTTTCCTCATTGGGGCTGATCTTAGCAGACCTGTAGTCTTCAAGTAAACTTATTAAATTTGTATAATTCATCCAGCATTTGACTGATGACTAAATATGTTACTAAACTGCATGGGGTCCCAGTACTAAAGCATTTTCTGAACATACCAGGGGTCTCCTAGATTTAACCATTTCACCTCAGACTAGGAAAACACAGGATCTCATCAGTGGCCTCAATTCTTTCATGTAAACAGTAATAACTTGTAAATAAATATAAAATAAGGGTAAAGCTTAGTCTTATTAAGAGAGTCATTTTGGCAACACATTTTCTGAAGCTAAAGCCTATACATATATTGGGGGATAGGATGGTTACATTTTATGACTTTAAATAAATAATTGTTAATGTATTTCTTACTAAGATTCAACCAGTAACATGTCATATTTTAAAAAATAATTTATTCTAATAAAATTTCTTTTTATAGAATTACTATGAACTTTGAATGTTAACATTGATAATATTAAATGATAAAAGCTGGATTAATATTAAAATCCATATCACATGTATTTTAAAATGTACTATTAAGATGTTAACATTCAAAGTTTTAAATGTGATATGGATTTGAATATTAATCCAGCTTTTATCATTTAATATTATTTATGTATGCATGAATGTATTCATTGTTTGTTTTCTATCTCTCCCCTAAAGAACATATGCTCAGTGAGTGTACAGGACACCTAGTTCTTGTCTGCCACTTATATCTAGCTCAGTATCGGGCCCATAGGAAGCACTTAATAAATATCTGTTAAATTATGAAGGAATAAATACATGGTTGTCTTTTAATAAATCAAATGTTGTCCTAAGTTACTTTTACAAATAATAAAGAAGTTCTCCATCTCTCTCCCACCCTTTTTCTCTCTCTAATATAAATAGTAAGTTGAATAAGTATTATAGAAACAATTTATGTCTCAAACTATTCATTTAAATATATTTGGTTTGCCAGTGACTCTGTCCCTTCAACTAGCAGAACCTCTGTGCCTTGGACACACTCCCCCAGGGCTTGAGAACAGGCTTACCTGGTGGCCCCTGCCCCCAGCAATGCTGCTCTACTGCCTCCACAAGCACCCTCAGTCTAGGCTGCTGACGTACTCACAGATGCCACTGACATTGATTACAGCTGAAGAAATCACATGGAGCCCACACTGCTGTGCCTAGCCAGAAGCAATTCAAAAACACCCTATCTACCTGACACTGTAAGATATACCTACAGAAAGGTCTTTCCCTATAAAACCACTCCATAAAATTGGAAGAGGTGATGGTTGCACAAGATGCATAGATATCAATATAGGAACACAAGAAGCATGAAAAAGCAAGAAAACATAACATCCCAAAGGAACACAATAATGCTTTGGTAACAGACCACCCCCCATCCAAAAAAAGAAAATGTATAAATTGTGACAAAATATATTCAAAATAATGATCTTAAGGAAATTTAGTGAAATACAATAGAATATAGATGATAGATGATTCAATAAAATCAGGAAAATAATTCATGATCTGGATGAGAAATTTAACAAAGAATAGAGACCATAAAAAAGAATGAAACAAATCTTAAAGCTGAAGAATTTAATGGCTGAAATAAAAAATACAGCCAAGAGCTTCAACAACAGACTAGATCAAGCAGAAGAATTTCTGAATTTAAAGACAGAATTTTTGAGATATCTCAGTCAAACAAATAATAAAAATGAAAAAATTTGAAGAAAGCCTATGGGACTTATGGGACACCAGCAAGCAAATAAATGTTTACATTATAGGATTTTCAGAAGGAGAAGAGATGGGAAAAAGCATAGAAAATCTATTTAATAAAATAATAGCTAAAAACTTCCCAAGGGTTAGAAAAGATATGGGCATCAAGATCCAAGAAACCCAAAAGTTTCCAAATAGACTGAACCCAGAAATGCTCTCTCCTAGGCACATTACAAACTGTCAAAAGTCAAAGAGAAAGAGGGAATTCTAAGAGCACCAAGAGAAAAGCATCAAGTCACATATAAGGGAATCCCCATCAAAAACTAACAGCAGATTTCCTAGCAGAAACTTAGGCCAGAAGATGGGACGATATATTCAAAGTCCTGAAATGAAAAAGCTGCTGAACAAGAATACTATATCCAGAAAAGTTATGCTTTGAAAATGAAGGAGAAAATTAAGGGTTTTTTTTAGGCAAGCAGAAACTGAGGGGATTCTCACCACTAGACCAGCCTTATAAGAAATGCTTAAGGGATTCCAATACCTGGAAGTGATGAATTTATAAAACTTACTGGCAAAGCAGATGCACAAATGAGAAAGAGAATAGAATAAAGCCCTAACACTATAGAAAATCACCAAACTGCAAAGATAAACAATAGAAGAGGAAGAAAGAAACAAATGATATACAAAACAATCAGAAAACAAACAACAAAATGACAGGAATAAGTCTTCAACTATCAATAGTAACCTTGAATATAAATAGATTAATTCCCAATTAAAAGATATCAACTGACTGAATGGATTAAAAAAATGGGACTAAACTATATGCTGATTAAAAGAAACTCATTTCAACTCTAAAGACACACACAGACCAAAAGTGAAGAAATAAAAAAAGATATTCCATGCAAACAGAACCCTAAAATGAGCAGGAGTAGCTATACTCACATCAGATAAAATAGACTTTAAGTTAAAAATTGTAAAACAAAACTAAGAAGGTCATTATCTAATGATAAAGAGATCAAATCAGCAAGAGAATATTGCAAGTGTAAATATATATGCACTCAACACAGGAGCACTCAGATATATAAAGGAAATGGTGTTAGAACTAAAAGGAGAGTTAGAATCCCCCAAAATAATAGTTGGGGACTTTAACACTCCATTCTCAGCATTAGACAGATCATCTAGACAGAAAATCAACAAAGAAACATTGAATTTAATCTGCACTATGGACCAAATGGACCTGACAGATATTTACAGAACGTTTCATCCAACAGCTGCAAAATACACATTTTTCTCATCAGTACATGGAACATTCTTCAGGATGGATCACATGTTATGCCACAAAACAAGTCTCAACAGATTTTAAAAAATCAAAATCACATCAAAGATCTTTTCTGACTAGAATGAAATAAAACTAGAAATCAATAACAAAAGGAACTTTGGAAAATGTACAAATACATGGAAATTCAACAACATGCTCCTAAATGACCAATTGGGCAATGAAGAAATTTAAAAGGAAATTAAAAATTTTCTTGTAACAAATTAAAATATAAGCACAGTATTACGAAAACATTTTGGATACATAAAAAGCAATACTAATGGAAAGTTTATAACCATAAGCACCTACATCACATACGCAAATAGATTTCAAATAAACAACCCCATTATGCACCTCAAAGAACTAAAAAAGCAAGAACAAACCAAACCCCAAATTAGTAGAAGAATAACAAAAATAAAAATCAGAGCAGACATAAACAAAATAAAGATAAAAAAATAGAAAAAACCACAAAAGACCAACAAAACAAAAAGTTGGTTTTCTGAAAAGTCAAACCAAATGGACAAAGCATTAGCTAGACTAAAAAAAGAGAGAAGACTCAAAAAAATAAAATCAGAAATGAAAAGGAAAACATTGCAACTGATATCAGAGAAATACAAAAGAATATTAGAGACTATTACAAATGAATATATGCCCCCAAATTAGAAAATTTAGAGAACATGGATGTATTTCCAGACACATACAAGCTACCAAGATTTAACCATGAAGAAACAGAAAACCTGAACAGACCAATAAGTAACAAGATTGGATCAGCAAAAACAAAAGTCTCCCATCAAAGAAAAGCCCAGCACCTGATGGCTTCAGTGCTGAATTCCACCAAACATTTAAAGAAGAGGCTATACCAATTCTTCTCAAACTATTTCAGAAAATTAAAGAAAAGGGAATATTCCCAAACTCATTTGATGAAGCCAACATTACCCCAATACCAAAATCAAAGACACAACAAAAAAACACAAACAAACAAAAAAGAAAACTACAGACCAATACCCCTGATGAACATGGATGCAAAAATCCTAAACAAAATACTAGGAAACTGAATCCAACAGCACATCCAAAAGATTATACACTGTGACCAAGTGGGTTTATACTGGTGATGCAAGGGTGTTTCAAAATACACACATCAATAAACATCATACACCACATCAAGCAAATAAAGAACAAAAACCATATTATCTCAATAGACATAGAAAAAGCATTTGATGAAATTCAACATCCCTTCATGATTCAAACCTCTCAATAAATTCGGTTTAGAAGAAACATACTCAACACATTAAGGACCATGTATGTCAGATCCACAGCCAACATCATACTGAATGGGGAAAAGTTGAAAGCTTTCCCCTCTAAGAAATGAAGCAAGACAAGGATGCCCACTTTCATCAGTCTTATTGAACATAGTACTGCAAGTACTAGCAAGGGCAGTGAGGTAAGGGAATAACACAAAGCCATCCAGGTTGGAAAAGAGAAAGTCAAATTGTCCCTGTTTGCAGATGGCATGATCTTATATATAGAAAACACTGACTCCACCAAAAATCTCTTAGAACTAATAAACAAATTCAGCAAAGTTGCAGGATACAAAATAAACATACAAAAATCAATAATGTTTTTATATTCCAATAGTGACCTATCTGAAAAAGAAATTGCAAAAACAATTTATAATAGTAACAACAAAAAAAGATATGTAGAGATAAATTCTAAAAAGAAAGTGAAAAATCTTTACAATGAGAATTATAAAACATCAATAAAAGAATCTGAAAAGAACACAGAAAAAATGGAAAGATATCTCAGGTTCATGGATTGGAAGAATAAATATTGTTGAAATATTTATACTACCTGAAGCAATCTGTAATTCAATGCAATCCTATCAAAATACCAATGAGATTCTTCACAGAAATAAAAAAAAAATCCTAAAATTTTTATGGAACCACAAAAGACCCTGAATAATCAAAGCAATTTGAGCAAAAAGAACAAAGCTTCTGGAGAAATCACACTATCCGACTTCAAAATACACTAGTAAGCTATAGTAACCAAAAAACCCCCACATGGTACTGGCATCGAAACAGACACATAGACCAATGGAACAGAATAGAGAACCCAAAACTAAGTCCATGTATATAAGTCCTCAATTAACATTGTTGATAGGCTCCTGGAAACTGTGACTATGAGAGAAATGATGTGTAGGGAAACCGACTGTTTTCCTTATCAGTTGTAACTAAATGATGTTGATGAAACATTATCCAAGGACGTGCAGTGAGTCTGATCTCTGAGGCTCTTGCTTGCAGTCTTCCGATCCCACTGAGTGCCTCCTCTTCTAGCTGGGCTTGTCTGTGTTCAGATTATGGGGATCTTGCAGTCCTCCTGTGGCTCTTGTTGAAGACAGCAGCCCTGTTCCAGTAGTGCTTTTACAGTCCCCTGCCTGACCTAGTGCAGCCAAGGTCCTGCTCTGTGTCCCACACCCAGGTTTTCCCTGTTTTCTGCTTCTAGAGTTCCTGGACAGGTCAGGCAGGGTGTCACCCCGTCTCTTGGCTGTACAGGTCACAGAAAGGCTCCCTGTATCACACTGCTGGAGCTTCTCTCTCTGGATTTAATTTGTAGGAAGAAGTGAGCACCTCTTCCCATAGAAATCCTATCAAAAGTCTTCCTTTTGGATTTGTAAGGCTTGTTCTCCCATGTGTTTTGGAATGTTTGTAATCTAGTCTGGAATTTTATATCTTTGTGCCTTAGTTTCTCAGAAACTTCAATTGAATATCTTATTACATATTATATGTATATGCATGTATATGTGTATATGTGTGTGTGAAATCAAGATTGCAAGTGTCCAAATAAAATAAATAATATTTTATGTGATATATTATTTAAAGAAGAAAATAACCAAGGTAGAATAAATCTTGTTGATAAAAGAATAGAAATTTCTTACCTAGTCACTATCTGGTAAGTGCATAAAGGGCCCCATCCCTTATTCTGTAAATAGAATAATCACCGGTGAGGTTTTGCAATAAAAGCAGTCTGATCCAAGCCAATGTTAAAATTCCAGCTTACCTCAAATATTATAGCTGAAAACAAGAAACCAAGAAGAGTGAGCTTTTGTTAACCTCAGCCTGATTTTATCTCCAAGGTATTATATTCCATCTTAATTCTCATATTCATTCACAAAAAATGTTAAGAAAACATCTATAAAGTGAAAATGCACCCTGCATTCCACCATGACTAATGTCTATCAGCTTAAATAAAAATATGATGCCTCCACTGTACAGAGTTCATCGTGAGTCTTGTTTTATTACAGATACAGCTTTTCATGTATGAGTTGGGTTAAATCAAATTTTTCAGTAGCAGAACTTGCTCTACAATCAAATGCAATCTAGATCTCTTTATAAGAAATAATGGGGAAAGGATTTAAAAAAAAGAAAAAGGAACAAGGAGAAAAGAGGAGTAGAATGAGCATGTCAAATTGAGGCCAAGAATAAGGATGGGAGATAAAAGACATGTCTAAAACATGTGTGATGAATAACTCTCTTTGACTGATGATGTAGACATTATCAGTGAAGGAGACATTCAAGGAGAGAGAAAAAGATCCTAATTCTCGTATTAAACTAACTGGAGTAAGTCCATGAGCCAGTCTCCAAAGGCACACTGCTCTGTGCACAAGCTGGGCAAGCCTGCAAGGAAGCCCGAGGCCAGGATCTTCTGTATAATGTTTGTCCTTCGCATTGTTTTGCTTTGCTTTGTTTTCTTTCTTTTGTTTGATTTATTTTGAGGTGGTGAAGGCAGCATATCAGGCTGGAAAGAGTGATTTTCAGGTACTCTGGGTGGAAATCATACTAATGTGAAAACAGTACGCGCCCCATGCAAGTCATCCTGTAAGTGCCCAATAACATATAGCAGGAGTGTCCACTGAAATGTACTCTTTATCCTCATTTTCACCCCTGACTGCTGCCCCTAAGGATAAAAACAAATTCTAGGTCAGAAAATACCTTTCTTGCTATCGTATCTGCGGGAAACAAAACTACACCACCCCAAAATACTCTTCTTTTGCCTACCTCAAGTTGGTCATCAGAGAAGTTGTAGACAGGAATAAAAAGCTATCATTCTGTAAAGCTTTGAAAAGCTTTACAAAAAGCATTTTGTAAAAGGAATTTATATCCATCTATTAATACATTAGTAACGCAAACAGGGGATGCAGGAAGAGGCTTTCTATGAGGACCTCTGATCTGGATCTAGGAAACATGAACCCACAGGAGGAGACCAGTAAGGTCTAATAGAGAAACCCTCACCACCAGCTGCCGGCAAGACTGCATGTGCAGGACAAGCAGCCTTTGCTCACCACACATTCCCTCCCCTCATCCTCCCGTGACCGGTGGCCTCCCCCCTGCAAGTGTCAGGCCCGTGTCCCTTTCTGTGAGGTATAACACGCCAGCCATCTGGCCCTCCTTTGAGTCTCATGACCTTGTGTGGCTCCCGCATGGGTGCGTGCAATGCATTTGCGTGCCGTTTCTCCTGCGAGTCTATTGTCAGCTTATTTTATGGAGCCAAATCATGGAACCTGCAAAGAAACCTTCCCAGGTGGGTGGTGGCCGCCTACCCGGTTGCCGGTCAGAACAGGTCTGTGTATCTGGAGTGCATCCTCCGCTACGAGGAGGGGCCTTTTACGTCCAAACAGCCCTGCTCTGGACACCAGGAAACTGCTTTCTGCACCCTCCCTACACAAAGCTTCCCCGGGCGTTTTATCAGAGCAGCCTGGCACTACTAATTTGAGCGGACTGGATGCTCTGTCGTTTGATAAAGCTTTTTAACACCTTTTGATTTTAAATTCAGATGTGTTTTTTCAAGAACACCTGTACTGTAAGCAACAGTACAGGTGTTTTTTTTTTTTTTTCTCCAAAACAATTTATAATAATAGCCAGTGGCTGACAACGCACGCTTGAGAGAACTGTTATACTAAGTGGAAAGGTAAAAAGCCTCTTTCCGTCATCCTTTTATATGATTCAACTGTTTGTGATTTTTTTTTTCGTCTTTATTTGGGGGTTGGGGACACCAGGATTTATTGGACACCAGAGAGTGTTAATACCAGGAAATAGTACTTCTGTACTTTTTCTTGGAAGCAGGTTTTTGGGTGTGGCCATAAGTAGTTGTGATGGTTTAACGCGGCTACCAAAATAGACGCTGCAGGACGCACTTTGTAAACAAAAGATTCAAACACCTCTTGGTAATGAAAGGATTGATAGTTGAAGAATAAAAAAGCAAGCTTTTAGTGCTCATAGTTAAAAATAATAATTACTGTGAACACCACACCTGGTTCAGCGGCTCGTGTCACTGCAGTAATGAGATACTGAAGCTTCGCCTGTTCCAGGGCGTGGTTCCGTCACATTGGCCACGGACACGTCCTGGCTCCGTTCAGCTCACCGCGTCTTATCTCTGAATTCACATTTCTCGCCGCAGAGAGTGATCATTAGCGTTCAGTCTCATTTTCTCTTGTAAATTTATCTATTGGTTGAAATCTGGCATTGAGAGTTATCTTTTATTTCCCCATACATTTAGACCTATTCATTCGGATGAGAAACGAATTCCTTCTTGAGGAGAAGAACTATGCCTTAATAATCATCCATACCTGCAGTACTACTTTGCACGGGGAAGGATTTTATTAGACATTTTTAAAAATTCTTTGATTTGAATGGAAATTAATGGTCTGATAGGAGGATCTTGTAAGTGCATCTTAAAAGAGGACATACTTAAGTTGTTATTCCAAGAATTTGAGAAGTGGCTTATGTGTGGAACCTGAAATCACACACAATTTATGATGTTTTCTAACTTACGGGATGATCATTTGAAAAAAAAAAGCATTGAGCAAATGTAACTTGTGAATAATCATATGAGAGAGCCAAAGCCACCATTATTTTCACAGTATAGTGCATACCAGAAACCCACTAAAGGCATAACATATATCTAAGAAACTGTCTCACCATTCTTCTCAAGTCATCTATTATTACTTAAAAAAAAAAAAACAAAACTCTGCAGAGTAACTTCTGGACCACTGCAGAGGACTTATTATGAGTTTTAATAATGAATTATATAAATTCAATTTAATTTATTACATTATAAAATTTGATCAAAAGCAACTTTATTTTTACATCATGAATTCAACATAAATATTCTGATGTTTAAATAAATCTAATTCCTTCAAGTGCCATTAAAAGTCCTTCCAAGCAATTGTGATTTATTCAGTTTCCAAATAGTCTCTTTTCATTCACAAAGAGAAAGTATCAAATATATCCTTAAATGAAATACAAGCATCATCTTACTTTGTGAGTCTATGGTAATTATTCTTGGCAATTATCTCAATTCTACATAGTAATGTTTGATACGTTTTCTGCCATTTTACAATTCTTTAACTAAAATATTTGAAAATGTTTGATATATTTCCAATGTAATAAGCAGAATTTTTACAGTCTGACAAACAACAAAATAGTGTTTTGCTATGGTTGCTGGTTTATTTCCATGAATTATATAGTTATCAAATATGAATAATTTGATGAAAATGAATGATATGAAAAATAATGGTCACATTTTCACTTTTACTTACATAAGTTCAACCATTCACTAGTGCTCATAAAGAAAAAAAAAGGAAGAGAAACAAAGTGATAAATAAAGGAAATCTGTCTCGGGAATTTCTTTGGTCTAGCAATTCACACACACACACACACACACACACACACACAGACACTTTCGTCTCGAAAGCAGTCGTCAGGAATAGGATATCTTTCTTACATCCAGATCATACTAACATAGTACCTAATCAGAGTTGTCAATTTATTATGAAAATGCTGCATGTTCTAAGAATTTTGAAATTATTGAATTATATTTTATACTACTTTTCATTATTTATATTAAGCAACAAAAGAAAGCAAACACATTTAAAATGGAGAAGTCTGAATCGGTACAAAGTGGCCAGAAAGGAGTTAGAGTTTTAACACTAATGGAGAGAATTCCTGGGTACACACTGATAGCCGGTCATGGAGCTGGTCCTCCTACAAATCATTTCTCACACCAAACCTTTTTTTGTCTAATAGTTGATATTCTGTGACTCACGTTTCTATTACAAGATGGTTTCCCTTTGCTTTTCAAGCTCATGGGTATAGCACAAATAAACTAACTCTATTTTCTTCTCTTAAGCTTAATTAAGTTTTAGGAAAAAATAACTGAGTAGATGAACACATATAAAGCTGATGGAAGAGCACCTATTTAGAAAAGTAGCACTGAAGATATGTCATTAAATATTTATTGGTGCTAAAATCTATGCTAAGTATTCACTGAATCATTTCCTTTTCTGCCTGGACAGACGGCCAAACTACACCTCCAGTCTCCTTGTAGTTACGTGGGACCTTGCAACTGAGTTCTGGCCAGTGAAAGGTGGACAATCACGCTGTATGCATTTTCAAGGCTGGCTTCTCCTGGAATCTTCCATGCCCTTTCTCTTTGCTCACTAAAGACCTAGTGGGGACTCCACGGCAGAGCCACCAATGGAAGTAGCCCTAATGCCTGAGTCATGTCATGGTGGAGGCTGTCCAAGAATGACACTCAACATGGAATATCTGCACTAGATGTTCTGCAAATGAAAAACAAATTATTACAATGTTAAGCCACAGGGACATTGGCTTTGTTAGTTATGGGGTTAGCCTATATAAGACTATCAATTTCTTTTTGATGTCTTAAAATATTTGCAAGAATGAGTCAACTTTGGGAAGGAGCAGGAGATAATGTATCTCAAATGGAATGAATGAAATGGCGAGACATGCATGTGTATGTGTGTTTTTATTTAACATGAGGCTCCTGGTCGTGCAGCTTTTCTTCCTTTGTGGTTGCTCATCAACTGTTAAAAGGCTTAGCTTATAAAACGAGACACAGATTTTTGCTTGACACTTAAGTTAAATCACAGCTATGTCTACACACTTCTAAATCAGAGTGGCATAAGGTGTAAAAATAAGAGCCCCAGTTGGATTAGCTAAGCAATTATTTTCGAAGAAGCAGTCTGTGCACTGGCACAGGTTTATAGCCAATTGCCAAACTTATCACACAAAGAGATTGCTTCTTTTCTCCCTCAAGTTCTATATCTGGCCACAGTCTTAGGCTACCCAGAAAGTGGCATGGGGATCACTTGATTTAATTAAAGACAACATTCTAATAAAGTTCTCAAACATTTCAGCATCTGCCACCCCTACTTCTAACAATAGTGGCACAACCCGGAAGAAAGCAAGCTGCCCAAATTGTATCACATCTCACAGAAAGTGAGATTTCATGTTTTGTTGTTGTTGTTGTTTTTTTACTTTTAACTACTTAATTTCTAAATAATTGTGAGATGATAAATATACCTAAGGAAACCCTCTTGTGTTGGATGTTAGTGATTGGGCCATAAATCTGGGTCTTTATCTATGTGATGTGTGTGGTTCACTGTGGGAAGTACAGAATAAGAATGTCTGGATGCAGGCTGGGGTTTCTGTTAAAAAAACAGGACACCTCGAGGAAGTGAGTTTTTTTTTGTTTGTTTTTTGACATAAGCTCTTTGAGTCCATCAGGGCAGCTTTGACTGGGGGAAGATTCTAGATGAAGTGAATAGCTCCTAGGTAGGTAGTGAATGCAGCTGTCGTGGTCTTTTAGTCGTGGTAGAGGAGCCCCCTCAGTGGATGGCTGGGATCATAGTCTGCCGCTTCAACCAGGACTAGTCTTAGTGAAGACGAATCATGTTACTGGTAATCGGAGCAGAAGCTGCTATGATCCAACTGGAGATTAAGAACTGTGTCTCCTTTTCTCTGCCTCTCTTACTTAGATCACTAAACTGTTTCCTTTAAAATGTGATTGTGTATACATAGGACACCTCCCATTTTACAGTAATTTGTACATCGTTGGCTTGTTGGGAAGATTATAATTACTTTAGATTAGAAAGTACTATGTATATTTCTTTATTTATGTCCCAGGGACTTGTAAACATTTGGTGACTAGATTCTGATTTTGGAATGAAGATAGTAGAAATAATTAAGGAGGTTCCCATTTGGAAAAAATAAAGAATTCGAAGGAAAATTCAAACTTTCAGTTGAATAATATCATGACATACTCTTTTGAATACCATTTATTTTATGTGAATTTAGTATACAGTTTTTTTTTAAAAAGACTAAATATGTTTATTCAGAGCTTAAAGAGAATGGGGCTATATGTTTGGTAGATTTACAAATTAAGTATTCTTTAAGTTCGATTTTCTTTAATTTGTTCTCTCCTGCCTGGTAGAGGTTTCTATGTTAGAAAGAAGATGCTTGCTTGCTTTTAGTCTCAGTTGACTGAGTTTGTAGAATCAAAGAATTATATACCTGCATCTAAGGATGATATCTAAGAATGAGAGAATTATTTTGAGAAAGATTTGTGTATGATTTTGAAGCTTATTTCTCATGTAGATGTATACTATATATAGAATTTCTTTTTAGGTGAGGACTATATTTCTAAGAGGAGAACTGAGAAATGTGTCTGTAAATGTGTAAAAATATTCAATCTATGTAAAACAGTATGGAGATTACTCAAAGAACTAAAAGGTAGACGTGTTACTCAATCCAGCAATCCTACTACTGGGTACCTACCCAAAAGAAAAGAAGTCTTTCTATCAAAAAGACATCTGCACTCGAATGTTTATGGCAGCACAATTCACAACTGCAAAGATGTGCAATCAACTCAAGTGCCCATCATTTCATGAATGAATTAATAAAATGTGATATATGCACACCATGGAGTACTACTTAGGCATAAGAAAGGATGAATTCATGCCTTTTGCAACAATTTGGATCCATCAACAATTGACGGAGACTGGAGACCATTATCCTAAGTGAAATATCTAAAGAATGGAAAAACAAACATATGTACTCATTATTAAATTGGAACTAACCAATAAGCACTCAAGTGCACAGAGGGGAGTAAAACTCATTGGAAATCAAGCAGGTGGGAGGGGGCCTGAGGGAAGGGGCAAAACCCTACCTAATGGGTACAATGAACACTACTTGGGTGATGGGCACACCTACAGCCGTGACTCAAGAATTACAAAAGTGGTCCATGTAACCAAAAATATTTGGAAAAAAAATGTTCAATCTACTCAGCCACAAAAAACAATGGTGAGCTAGCACCTCTTGTATCATCCTGGATAGAGCTGGAACCCATTCTATTAAGTGAAGTATCCCAAGAATGGAAAAAAAAGCACATGTGCTCACTATCAAATTGGTATTAACTGACCAACACTGAAGGGCACATATAGTAGTAATATTCATCGGGTGCTGGGCAGCTGGGATGGGGGAGAAGGGGATGGGTATATTCACACCTAATGGGTGCGGTGCACACTATCTGGGGGATGGACACGCTTGAAACTCTGACTCAGGTGGGGCAAAGGCAATATTTGTGACCTAAACATTTGTACCCCAGTAAAATGCTGAAATAAAAAAATTAAAACAAAATAAAATAAAACAAAGTCCTACGAAGAGTTTTTAAAAGATAGAATTTTAAAAAAATGTTCAATCTGAATGAGACTTACCTTACATTTCATAATAGTTTTGCTTTTCAAATGAAATCAGAGAAAATCTTCCGTAACTATTCATTTAGTACTCCTCCATAAAGTGTCCTATCCTTTTCCACTTTCGTATAGTTACACATTCTTTTGCTGTTATATACTAATGAAAGGTTATCTTCTAAAATTAGGATTTTCTAAATTAATTAGAGTATTGGTTGCCATAGGAATTTTAGAAACTATTAATAAAGAAATGGGAGAGAATTTGCTCTACCAAAAAATGTTTAAAGCCCACTTGAAACTTCAAGTAGCTCAAGGACTCCCACTTGACTCAAACATTTAAAACACCACCTTCTCTGAGTGAATAACTATACACCACGTCCCTTTGCCATTCCTCTCTGTAGGATGACGGCTCCCAGGTCTGGCCAATCCTTTGCATACAGGAACAATAGAAGTATGATCCATCAACTTTAAAAGAACAAAAATGAGTCTGAGAGTCTGAGCAAAGTGTGCCCTTAAAAACATTAAATAAATGAAGGAAATAATTTTGTACTTATTCTGCAGTATCTTGATGAACTTTAACTTAATTCCTTTAGGTTGTGTGTGTTTACTCAGAGGTACATTTTAAAGTATTTTAACATTGGCATTTCTTCCAGAGTAGTGCATAGGATGATTTAAGAAGCAATAAGGTGGTCTCCTGTATTTCCAAATAGCTCCTTATTCAGGTGGTTTCTTGAGATGGGTTTCTAACATTAATATCCAACTTTCTGTGACTTGTTCAAGGAAATATAGCAGATAGTGACGAGTTATCATTCACACTCCAATAATAGAGTGATGTGGAAACGAAGAGGACTAAGTAGATAAACATTTCAGTAAAGGCAGAGTTCTTTCTATGTGAGCTGGGGTGGGCTACCATTTCTCCTCTAGGGGACATGAGCTGATTCTGTGCATGGGCTGAGGATTGGCTTGTCATAGAGGGTAGGACTCTACTGGGGCAAAGAGAAACCAGTGGAGACTTTGACACATAGTGACACTCACAGATCAAAATCTAGAGAAGCTCCAAATACAGGACCAGTTTTTACTATGGGAATTTGCTGACTTTTGAGATAGACTCAGGGTATAGAAACTGAGGCAGAAAGCCTCAGGAGTAAATCCGAAGTCTGTCAGTGCAGGAGACAAAGTTACACTCCAGGAAGGGTCTGTAACAAGTACAAGGTAAATTTCCCCCTCAAGACAGTTGCCATATTTCAAATCTGTCTGGGGAAGGAAGTTTAACAACTAAACCATGATGTTCTAAAAAAACAGAAATTTCGTGGTAAAACAGATGCAGAACTACCAAACTCTTAAACAAAAATACAGGAGGGCCTGTGCCAAATGGAAAAGGCAAAGTGATAGGTCTTGGACTTGAGATATTTGAAAAAAGTGGTAAAAAGATTATAACTAAAGCTGAAACTCAACCCTGACCCTATTTAAATTCTGACGGACATGTGATCATCTCTCCACATTATCTGCCTAACAGAGGAAAGAGTAAACCCTCCCTATAGGAAAATGACATTGTATTATGACATCATATTACATCATAGTCTCCACTGCTATTTTATACATGGTATTGTCCAAGATACAATAAACATTGACACAGAAAAAGAGGAAAGAACATGTGACTGATAATCAAGAGAAAATATAGAAATTAGAAGCAGATAATATGTGATTGATGGGTCCGGGAGCGATGTCTTATGACAGTAATCCTAGCCCTCTGGGAGGCTGAAGTGGGTGGATTGTTTGAGCTCAGGAGTTCAAGACCAACCTGAGGAAGAGTGAGACCCTGTCTCTACTAATTAGCCAGTCATCATGGCATCATTGGAACATGTAGAACCAGCTACTTAGGAGGCTGAGGCAGGAGGATTCTTTGAGCCCAGGAGTTAGATGTTGCAGTGAGCTATGGTGATGCCACTGTGCTCTACCCAGGGTGATTCTGTTTCAAAAAAAAATGTGATTGACAATCAAGAATAAAAATAGACTATAGGGGCAGATGATCCAAATGTAGGAATCAGCAAACAAGAACTTTATAAACATGTTAAGAAAAGGAAAATTTTTAAAAAATGGAAAACATGAATTTTAATGTTAATGTAGGATTGAAATCTATATAAAGGAACTAAATAGATAGTCTAGAATTCAAAATGCAATATCTGAAATTAAAAATTCAGTTGCCAAAGATATGATTATTAAACTGGAGTGTAAAAGAAATATCCAAAATGAAGAATGGAGAAAGAGAAAGATGGAATATAAAAGACAGGGTAAGAAACACATAAAGCACTTTTATCAGGTTTAACATAGTTTAATCAAAGTACCAAGAAAAGAGAAGAAGAAAAATGAAAGACAGAAAATGTTTGAAGCAATAGTTTTCTAGAAATGGGTAAATGCACCAACCTACAAATTTGAAAAACTCAAAATAATAAGTATAAAAAAATCTAGACTTATTATACACATTATAAGGAAATGGCATAAAACCAAAGTTAAAGCAAAAATTCATATGATCAGCCAGGCTAAAGAAGATATATGGCATTTAAATGAAGAAAACTTCACTTGAGAAACTGCTAGCCAAAATACCCTTAAAGAAAATATATGCCAACCTAGCATCATGTAACAAACAAAATTACCTTCAACAATAAAAAGGAAATAAAAACATTTTGACAAATAAAAACTAAGAAGTTTGCCACCAGCAGATCCATATTGAAGAAAATTTGAAAAGCTTTTTTTGGGCAAAAGGAAAATAATTTCTAATGAAAGGTCAGATTCAGAAAAGAATGAAGATCAATGAAAATGGTAAATATAAATATGTGTAGAAGTTCAAAGGAACATTGACTATTTGAATATTTAAATCAAATATACACAAAAATAGCATTTAAAGTGACTTGGTGAAAAAAATATTTAAAATATTCTAAAATCTTTGCATTATTTGGGATGATGGTAAAATTAATCACTAACATTTGCTTTTGATAAGTCAAGAACACATGCTATAATATCAAAGGTGATTGTTAAAAGAATAGACCCAAAGTATAAAGCAATCCAATTAATGGTGGAAAATGGAATGATATAATGCTTTCATCAATTTGAAAATTGGACAAAGCAGAGAAAAATAACTTAGAAACTGGTGATACAAATAGAAAACATGTAGTATCACTATAGATTTAATCTCAAATATATAGTTACATTAGATATAGATGAATAGTACACTTCCTGTAAAAGACAAAGATTGTCACAACAAATCCTTTTTAAAAAGCTTAACTATATGATAAATGTATGGAAATATTATCTAAAACATAATGCAAGAAAGGGTGAATATAGCTGGAAAAGATACGCCATGCAAATATTACCAAACAGACTTGTATAGTGATACTTTGGACAAAATAGTCTTTTATGTAAAAGCTTTACTAGAGGCAAAGAGTCCCACTACATATTGATAAAACATTGTGGGTTTATATGCCTTTAAGAATATGGCTTTACAATATATAAAACAAAATTGATACCAACACAAGAGCAATATATAAATTCACAATTATAATGGGAGATTTTAGTAGCTCTTTCACCAAATACAAACATCATCTCAAAATGCTTAAAGAATTAAATGTAAGACCCCAAACTATGAAACAACTAGAAGGAAATATAGGAGAATGCTTCATGGCATTGGATTTGGTAAGAATTTTTTGAATAAAACCTCAAAAGCATAGGCAACAAAAGTAAAAATCAAACTAAAGAGCTTCTGCACAGCCAAAGAAACAACTGAGAGAGAAGACAACCTATAGATTTGTAAACTATACATCTGACAGGGCATTAATGTCCAGAATATATAAAGAACTCAAACAACTCAGTAACAAAAATAAAACAAATAATCCAATTAATATGGGCAAAAGACCTTAGTAAGTATTTCTCAGAAGAAGATATACACATGACCAACAGGTGTATGAGAAAATGTTCATCATCACTAATTATCAGGGAAATGAAAATCAAAACCACAATGAAGTATCACCTCACTCCAGTAAGAATGGCTATTATAACAAAGACGAGATAGTAAGTGTTGGCAAGTATGTGGAGAAAAGGGAACACTTATACGCTGTTGGTGGGAATGTGAATTAATACAGTCATTATGGAAGAAAGCATAGAAGTTCATCAAAAAATTGCAAGTAGAACTACCATATTATCCAGCAATCTCACTAGTGGGTACATATTGACAGAAAAGAAAATCAGTATATCAAATAGCTATTGCACTCCCATGTTTATTGCTGCACCATTGACAATAGCCAAGAGATGGAACGAACCTAAGCATCTGACCACAAATGAAAGGATTAAGAGAAGCGGTATGTACACATAATGGAATACTATTCAGCCATATGCAAGAATGAAATCCTGTCATTTGTTGCAACTTGGGTG
Source organism: Mirza zaza (assembly GCA_008750895.1). Classification (NCBI taxonomy): domain Eukaryota; kingdom Metazoa; phylum Chordata; class Mammalia; order Primates; family Cheirogaleidae; genus Mirza; species Mirza zaza. The sequence goes on from VSMD01047962.1 coordinate 28,335, forward strand.
AACCGAGAGAACATTAATTTAAGTGAAATAAACCAGACACAGAAGCACAAACACCACATGATTTCACTCCTCTGTGGAATCTAAAAGGTTGATCTTACAAAAGTAGTGAATAAAACAATGGTTACCAGAGACTGGGTAGGGAGGAGAAGCAGATGAGGACAGATTGGTCCAGGAGTACAATGTTGCAACTGGAAAGGAAAATAAGTTCTGGTGTTCTATTGCACAGTAGGGTGACTATAGACTATATTTAACAATAAGGTATTATATAATATTTTCCAAAATAGCTAGAAGAGAGGATTTTGAATGCTCCCATTACAAAGAAATGATAAATGTTTGAAGTGATATACATATTAATTCTCTGACTTAGTTATTACACAATGTGTACATGTATCAAAACATCACACTGTACCTCATAAATATGTATAACTATTGTGTCAATCAAAAATAATAGTAATAAAAAGAAATATCCTCCAGGATAGAAAATATCCCAGGCCTTAAAACAAATCTCAATAAAATTAAAAGGATAAAAATAATACAAAGTATGTTCTCTGACCACAAGAAATGAAACTAAAAATCAACATCAGGGGAATATTTAAGAAACTCACAAATGTATGGAAATTAATAAATATATTCATAATGGGTCAAAGAGAAATAAAAAAGGAACAGAAAATACTTAGAGATGGAATGAAAATGAAAACATACCAAAAGTTCTGGGATGTAGCTATAACAGTGCTCAGAGGAAAATTTGTAGCTGTAAATATTTATATTAAGGAAGATAAAGGATCTCAAATCAATAGCCTAACATTCCACCATAATACACTGGAAAAATAAAAGCAAACTAAAGCAAAGCAGAAGAAGGGAGAAAATAATAAAGATAAGAGAAGATATTAATAAAATAGAGAATATAAAAACAATAGAGAAAGTAAAAGAAATAAAAACCTGATTCTTTGAAAAGATCAACAAAACTGACAAACTTTTTGCTATATTGACCAATAACAAAAGACTGAAGGTACTAAGATAAGAAATGAAACAAGGGACATTACTACTGATCATCCACCTAGAGTTGACAACTATTAGGTGTTTATTGGGAGAATTTCTAATGGTAATGATCTGTAGGAAAAAGAAAATTAAACCCAGATGGCAGACTTGAGATACTAGAAAGAATGAAACATATGAGTAAGTTTAAACAAACATGAACTCTATAAATTTAAACAAACCTGTAAATTTAAGCAAACATGGACTATATAAAATGATAAAAGAATAATAATACTAACTCATTGATGGTAGAATAAAAATGATGAAAGTAAAATAATGGATAGAAATAACATGTAAGATGAGACAGTGGTAAAGAGATGAAAAGCATTTTAAACATCTTGCTTTGCTGAGGGGGATGACAGAGGTATTAATTATCTTTAGACTTACCAAGTCAGCCTATATAAGGTAAGTTTAGCCAACAAAATCATAGAATTAAAATGTATAATTTTCACCAAAATTATTTTAATAGCAATATAAAAGTGCAATTCTTATATATGAAGGCAAGAAAGGAGGAGAAAGAAGCTATAAGAAGCAGGATAACTAAAGAGTATAAAATTGTGTGTAGCAATTATCACTAATCTATGATGAATGTATGTGAACTCAACTCCCAGGTCAGATGACAAAAAATTGTCAGGTTAGGCTTATAAAAATGCACCTACAAACTGTTTTCAAGACACTCACCATAAAAAAAAAAAAGAAAAGTATGTTGTGGTGGTTACATGATTCTATACAAATTATTATTGATACAACAGCATGACAAGAGAAAAGGATAGTCAATTTTACCGTATGATAATTTAGAAATGAAATAAAAAATACAAAAGGATCAAAATTACATGCCAAATATGCAAAAAATGTTATATGGCCATATTAATATTAGACAAAACATACTTCAATGTTAAAACACATGATGAAGGATAAAGGGATTCATTGCATAATTATAAAAGGTTTAAATCACCAAGACATTTCAACATTCTACGCTAGTATGCATCTCATTATGCAGCTTAAAATATACAAAGTAAATTTAATAGAATTAATTAGATTTTTTAAAAAAAATTCATCGTTCACCTGGCATAGTAACTGACAGATCAAGCAGAAAAAAATTATAAAGAATAGAACATTTGTATGACATGATTAATAAGCTTGAGTTAATGTAAATCTATAAAATGCTCTATAAAACAATTAGAAAAACTCAGACCAGTGTGGCTACCTCTTCAAAGGCATTGATGGACCCTTACGAAAGGGTTTTATTTCTACTGTTTGGTACTGTGTAATGAGTTCATTAGTTCCCCCACCTCCTTACTACCTCCATTTCTCTCTATATATTTAACTCAGATATTTCAGGTATTATATATTTGAGATATTTCATAATCAGATAAAACATTAAAAGTCCCTAAAATTATCAAAAAGAATAAACTATCATATTCTGCATAAAACCCAGATATCATAAAGATAAAAATTAAACCATGTAAATTTTCAAATGTCTCTCATGTAAGAGATACCATGAACAAACCTAAAAGCTGGGAAGAAATATTTGCAGAATATGTGAGAGTGAAAGGGCCACTAGTTCATTATAAATAAAGATCAATAAGATGATAGATAATACATGATAATAAAATAATAGCTAACATTTATTCAACATTTAATTTGGACCGCCACGTTTTGTAGATGTCATTTAATCCTTACTACAACTCTATGACTTAAGTATTACCTTTATTCCCACTTTTCAGAAAAACAATTGGAGGCTTGGAAAGATTCGGTGAGGCCAAGCAAGTACCAAGAGACAGAGTCAGGATCCAACCCTACCATTCTGATTGCAGAGTCTCCCCTGGGCTAAGACCACTGCACTGCATGGCCTCCCTACAAAGGGAAGGAAAAACCCAACTAGAAAATTAAACACAACACCAAATGGGATAAGAAGCAATAAAAATGAAATGCAAATAGAAAATAAACACGTCAAATGCTCAGTCTCAATTAGGAAGTGCATATTAAAACAAAAAGAATAGATAGGAAACCATGAGGGGGGTAGGGGGGAAGGATAAAAACTTACTATCAGGTACCATGAATGCTATTCTGGTGACTGTCACACTAAAAGCCCTGGCTTCAGCATTATAAAATGCATCCATGTAGCAAAAACATTTGTACCCCCTTAATATTTTGAAATAAAAAAAATACATCAGTTCAGGTATCCAGGTTGGCTAGAAGGAGGGAAACAACATACTTTCATACACTTTTGGTGAAAAGGTGGCATAGCCTTTTCGGAGTGCAATCTGGTTCTATTAAAATGTAAGTTAAATAAATATTTTGTCTTATCAAAAAAATGATTAGCAGGGGAGAGTCGCCCCACCCCCACCGCCACGTGAGGACACAGCGTGGCCAGAAGAGCCACTTGGGAGGAGGCAGGCCCTCCATGGACACGGGATCTGCTGGTTGCCGGTGCCTCGACCTTGCACTTTCCAGCCTCCAGAACTGTGAGAAATAAATTTCTGTCGTTTATAAGTCAAAAAAAAAGCAAGCATTCACTAAGATAATCTGAGAAAAACGTTTCTTGTAGTGTCGTTCAGAAATCAAAATATTCCCCCTGCAAGAGGAATGCAACACAGGCCGAGCAGCCCGAGGGTCCTGAGGGCTGGGGGCTTTTAAGGGGAAGATGGAGCGAAGGAAGAAAGCCTTGGAGGACAAAGGCACAAAATGCAAAGGCACTGCTATGGTTTGAACATGTCCCCCAAAGTTCATAAATTGGAAACTCTACCCGGGCAATGCACCAGCGTTGACAGGTGGGACCTTCACGAGGTGACTAGGTCATGGAGGCTCCGTCCTCGTGAGTGGATTCACGCCGTGACCGCGGGCCTGGTTTCCCGACAGCAGCCTGGGGTCGGCCCCTTTCTGCGTTCTCTCTCCCATGTGCGTGGTCTCCTCGTGCGAAGCCGCATGCCGTGATTTAGCATGGCGAGAAGTCCTTCGCCAGATGTGGGCCCTCAGTGTTGGACTTTGCAGCCTCCAGAACTGTGAGAAATAAATTTCTTTCCTTTGCAAATCACCCAGTCTGTGGTACTGTGTTCTGGCCCCGCAGAATGGACTGAGGCAGGCTCCCCCTTCGCAGCTCTCTCTGCTGGCCTGGAGAACAGCGCAGGCGTCACCCAACAGGCCCTGACACGGCCACACGGGGACGGATGGGTCCCCACCCACACTCGCTTCTGGCGGCGTTTTCTAGAAATGCATCTACCGTACCATCAATCAACCTTTTTCTCTCCAGAGGAGTCTTTGCTTAGCCCTCAGGGGTGATAATTACTGATACTAATCAAAACCCTGACAGTGATTTCCTAAGAGAATTTTTCAATTTGTATGCACATCTCGGCAACCATTATTTATTATAATTCTAGTTTCCTCTTTTAGATGCACACTGTAAAGTCTGGCAGGGTTACTTATGACGTTAGGTCAGAATGGTGAAATGTTGACTTCACCCTGGAAACATACGTCATCTTTGCATTATTCGACATGTTTATCGTGCCATTTGCATGGATAGATGACACCCATGTCCGGACACACCTAAAGCAGGGGGGAATTTTGCCTCTAGTACAGGTGATCAGTTTGTATCGGTTTCTCTCATTTTCCCAGTTCCTAATGACCATGCACAGAAGCACGAGATTGCTGGCTGCAGCCAGCTGCCATCTGTGGCCTTGTCGCACAAGGATCTGACATATCCAGATATGGTTTGTATAAAGCTCCGGTCTCATTAATTCCACCCTCCCATCGACGGAGCCAGCCAACGAGAAGTAAGTGGTGTGAGCCAAACATCTAGAAACTCTCCGCTGTGATAATGCACTTGCCTAAAGAGGGAACGATAGATACTATTTAACACAAATAGCAATAAAATAAAATTTGAGCTGTCAGATTTCGTACAGGCTTTCAGAGAAAGAAAATGTATTTTGAGTCTGAAAATAATGCCATTCTAGGAGAAGTAGAAGGGGGCCACAATAAAGGCGGAATTGGATTATAGCAGTTTGCTGACTCCAGTAATTTGAGAAGAGCCTCTAAATTTAAATCTTTTATGCTAAATTCTGCTTTATAATTGCATGTGGAAAAACAAGGTGATTTTGACAAGCCAGTTCTCGATTTGGAAGCCTTCTTCATCATTTAATAATATTCTTGTCAAGCTCTTTTTGAATGGGAGAGGGTTTTGACAGACAGGTGGCCAACACAAAGCAGGTACAGGGAAGCGGCATTCTCTGGGTGAAACCCTACTCCGCAGGGACGAAGTCTGTGACTCTGCGGAGGTTTCTTGGGGTTTTCTTATGACGAGCGTGTTTTTCATTCTTGAAAATTCAGTGACCACACGGGATTGTGCCTGTTCATTGCAGTGTAAACGCGTGTTATTTCCCGATCGTGCTGCCTGCAGCTCTCCGCCAGACACCTACACAATGACGACGAACTCTAATGACATCGAGATTGCATTACTTTATTTTCCGAAGAACTACAAGGAGATCTGAGAATGTCAGGTAATGTGGTAATTATGCTGAAAGTAACTTGATAATTAAAAAAAATAATACAACGTAATCTGCCGAAACATGCAGTTATTATGTGGCTACATGTCCCGTTCCATTATGTTGGCACAAGATTATGGGTTAGAATTCCTGTATCTACCTTTTTTCACTCTCTCAACAAAAGATGCCAGCCCCAACACACCGGCGAGGAGGGTGGTAAGTCCTTTCCATGCTGTCGTTGACAAAAGAATGAAAGCTTCGAGCACAATGTAACCTGTAATTTCTTTCAGGCCTCTTCTCCAGCCAACATTTCTAAGCAGGGCAGGGAGGCTCTCTGCAAGACTATTTTTCTCATTTTGTAGCTGGCATCGTGTTCTGCTGATGGACGAAGAAAGCACGAGAAAATGTCATTCAAAGTACTCTTTGTAATGGCCATCTGGGACTTTAGCTGAATGTCTGCAGGAAAAACTCTCTGGCCATCCCAAATGGCTCCAGCGAAATCGGGGCTTCGAGTCACCACGGACATCTGCACAAATGCTGGGTCATGAAGAGAAGCAAACCGAGTCTGCTGTAAAGTGCGATTGTGTGTGTTAAAGGGGTGAATTAGAATTGCATTTGGGAAAGCGAAGTCAAAAGAGTAAACCCAGACGCTTAGTAACACCAAGGCCGGTTGCCTGGGAGTGAGGTAGACGGGGAGGCTGGCGAGGATGCAGTGGGCATTTGTGTTCCATCGTGGTGTGGCAGGTGAGGCTTGGGCACTACATACATGCTTGGGATCGCTGGTCCTGTTTCTGCAGTGTAGAAGTATGTTGAGTCCTCTGTTAGGAACAGAAGTTTGATGGGAATAGCATGTGATGTCAAACTTATGAGAGAGAAAGGTAAAGTTTTTACTTATGCTTGTGCAAGTAATAATGTTCGCCACCATCTTTCTGAGCAATAAAGGTTCAGTCCTTTTAAAACAACTATTAGGCATTTATTCTCTTTTTGCCCTCTCTCTCTCTCTTTGCTGCCAAATGAGTGTACCCCAAGATATAAATGCACTCCCACAAAATAAAATACATAAATTATGCCCATAGGTTTCCATGCCCTTGTGCAGTTCCCTTCCGCATTGACTCTGGACTTGCTCTGGGACTTGCTTCAACCCACAGAAGTGATGCTATGCTGTGTCATTGTCAGGCCTAATTCTTAAGGCGGCCTGGCAGCATCCTCTGTTACCCTCTTGGAGTTCTGGGCTAGCACATAAGAAGTTCAAGTGACCCTGCTAGAGAAAGAGGCCACGTGGAGGGGCCTGGGAGCATGAGACAGCACGTGGAGAGAGAGCCCACGTCAAGATCTCCGGGGCCCCAGGCACGTGGGTGAGATACCCGTCTCTGACAGTACCCCCTCCATTCATTCAAGTGTAATCACGCAAAAGACCCCAAGAGAGACCAGCAGGAGAGCCCACCAACTGGCCTCCAGCCAACCCATATAATTGAGAGACAGAATACAATTATTAGTGTTTTAAGCCATTAGGTTTTGGGTAGTTTGCTACCAGTGTTAGACAATGGGAACACAAATCGGTACCCCCAAAGTAGGGTGCTGTCACGCCAAACGTCTACAATGTGTGGTGTTGGCTTCAAGCCCAGGTGGCAGGGGGAACTGACGGGCACCCATGGAAACCACGGACAGAGGCTGAGAGTACAGGGGTGGGGTGGTGGGGTGGGGGGGAGGGATCCATTTAATGCCATGGCAGGAAGTTTGCAAATAGTGTCATCCGCGGTGGTGATATGGAAGATAGGGACCAACCTAATGTGGTTGTGGATCTAGCTTAAAAATTTGCTTGTCTTATTGGTGTAAAGTTTTAGAGCATCGCTGGAGTTTTCATATTTTTTAAATCTTAGGAGGTATTTGACAGAGCTTCCTCACAGAGTTGCGGCTGCTGAAACCAGACCCAAAGAACATGTTAATCAGGAAGGTCTCTTATGGCGACCCATTTTTAGTCACATTCATATTCATCTACGATCTCTGTGAATATATATAAAGAATGTCTTTACTTACCTCGTTTATACAAGCTGGGAGAAATAGCTCTTACTGTAGGAATAGAATCAAGTGCATCAAAGAGTAGAATCCTGGACTGAAATAATAAGAGGATTAAAGTCCTGAGTTTAGCTTTCAAAACTGTATTTATTCATGGAATGGGAGAGTCATGCTGTGCCTGTGGGTGTATGTGTGTGTGTGTGTGCATGTGTGTGTGTGTGCGCGCGCGCGCGTTTTGGGGGAGGAGAGTAGCAAAGCATCATCTTGGATTTTTAGTTGTCTGTGAACTTAAAAACAACAAATAAGACACGTTGCCATTTCTTTCAACTGCCGTGGCAGTCTCTGCCCACGCTAATGGACTGTGAGCTCCAGATCAGGGAAGACATCTCGGCAGCGTTTTCCAGCCGTGGTCAGACCTGGGACACAGTGTTCCATTCTGGGCAGCACCATTTCCAAGAGCCGTTTATAAACAAGCGTGAGAGGGCTCTGGGAATTACAAACACCATGTGGGGTGTTAGAGCTGGGGCTATTGAGACAGGATAACAGAAGGCTCGTGGTGGACATTACTACTGCCTTTTAAGTGTCTGAAAGTTCTGTCATGGTGAAGGTGTAGTAGACTTGCTTTATGTTGTTCTTGGAAGGCAGAGCTATGAATAGCCGTCAAAAGATACAGAAAAGCAAACTGGCTTTAACAGTCAAGGTGCATCTCCATCAAGAAGCCCCGGGTGGCTCCTTCTCTAGAATGTAGTGGAAGGTACTCTTGTCCAGGTAGAAGGCTGGGACTCTGGCGTTTTCTTCTCACCCAGAGTCAGTGGTTCAAAACTGTCTCTGCTTAATAGTATAGTACGTAAAATTTTGTAGTAAATTTTTGGTAAATAATTAATGATTATAGTTACCAATTAAAAACAATTACGCCCTGCTTCTTCACATGGGTTCAACTCAGCTGGTTAATTATAACTAAGTATATTTCCACGTGTGTCAGGATGGGTATATGACCCTTTGTTGAAGCTTTCTAATATTTTCTTTTGTAAAGTGATCACCCCAAAACTAAGCAAAATAAACTTGTGTGAGGCAATGTCTTATTAAACTCCACCATTCTGAATAAACATGTCGACATTTTGGGGAGTATGTTTTAAAAAGTATAAAAACCTTACCCTTGAGCTTATGCAAACTGCAACCATAGCTTTATTTGCACCAGTGAGCAGGAGTCAAGGCAACTGCAGATGGAACGAGTCCCACCTTTTGCCATACAACCGGTCATTTGAAGAAGTTGTCTAGAAAAATTATTAGAAAAATGCAACAAATTTGAAAGATTGGGAACGTCTCGTACATGAAGCGTGAGTCTCGAGGCATCACGTGTTTGTTTCCAGTTCACCTGCCTGAGTCCCGATCAGGGTCAGGGAGCAGCCCGTGCAGTTACCGAGGGAGGGGATGTCCCCAGGGTCATGCGGGAGCTGGTGGGAGCCTGGAAGACACCGGAACAGGCTGTTCCAGAACATACATCCAACTGAGCACGGAGAGCTGAAGGCCTGCCCATGAGAGTAGAGCTAATGCTAATTGAAGAAAAGAGATAATAACGTAAATGAGAATGACGGCCCAAAATAAAAGAAAGACGATATGTTGGGCAGTGCAGCCTTTGACCTGGGAACTCAGTACAGTGAGCGTGAAGGTCGTGGGAAGGGACAGTGAAGGGCTCGGAGCGGGGACCCACAAGAGACAGCTCCGGAGCAGTGCTATAGCGAGAGAAACTCGGGTCAAACAGAAATTCCAGTCTTCACACACAGGGCGTCTTCAAGTATTTTATGGGGTCACAGTAGACAGTCTCTGGAAGCTCAAAACTCATCATCTTTCCTGATCTTTCTATTCTTTAGCGCCCAAGTACATTCTCCTAAGGCGGGGAAGAAAAATAAAAAACGGAGAGACATGTCCTCACTGAGGCAGTCTCCTTCCTTGCCTCCCCTCCCGCCCTGTCTCTCCTCTCCCCTGCACACCCCTGCTCCGACCCTGCTTCACACCCGGTTACCGTGTGTTCTCCCGCCCCGACTGCTGTGATCTTTCCCTCATTCCATTCTGCTAGCCGGGAAGGACAGGTAGAGCCTGAGCAGGCAGCTTCTAAATGCACGTGGTGAGGGGGAGCCACAGGTACGCTGAGTGGTTCTCGACTTGTCAGAGAAGAAACCAGAAGCCGAGGTTGGTGCACTTGAAATTTCCCGGCAGCCTCTGCGCACGGTGCCGGGCGGGATGGCACCTGGCCAGCTTACATACCGCAGGCCCTGAGCTCCAGGCTTCAGGTTCCTTGCTCACTAGTGGTTGTCTAGGTTCCCTAACCACTCAGGGCCTGGGTTCCCTGTCTACCTGCGACGATGGTTTTGTGAGAATAAATTCTCAAAACAGTCATGAAAGTTGAATTAGATACCGAAAGTAAAACATTCTTCGGAAGCAGTAAAACGCCAAGTGGTGGCTGTTTTTTCTTAGTCGCCTAGCCCCAAATCATTCACCATTTCACTTTTTCCTTCTAATACCCTAAGGGACCTGCTATCCATGACCTCCCGTTTATTTTCTTCTTTCTCGATTATGTGAACAGAGTTGCAAAATGGTGAAATTGCAAAGTAAAAGGATAGGCGATAAAGAGGTAGGGTTGGGGTTGAAAGCAAAGAAAATAGGATAAAATCAAGAAATTTGAGGCTGATATAGTATATGGTAAACTGATCATAAATAGAAGGTGAGCAGCATCCATCTACTCATTCGTTATGTAGCCCAGAGACTGTAAGTGCTGAAAAACAGGCGCTTTCGTGGAGAGAGGACCTCCTTTCCATTCCCTTTGCATTTCCGCGAAGAGGGGCTTCCATGTGAGTAAGTTACAACCTCTTTTCTCTCCTATTTACGGGAAGTGACTTACCAGGTTGCCTGACTCAACTTTGTTTTCTACGCTCTGTTTGTCCCATTGAGACAGGCTGTGATTATCCAGGGCTGGGACTGGTGGGAAAATTCAAATCAGAGGAGCAATGTTACCCAGCACACTCAGTCACCAGATGTAAAGCCAGGCTCTCCCACCTGGGCTACCGCAGCAGCAAATGTGGCATTTGCAACCTGCCTTTGTGTGACTCGCTGGGTTCCCTGCAAGTGGGGGGGAGGGGTGGTTTTTACTGGGTACCCCTGACGCTGCATCAGGGACTATTCCGGATGAGTATGACAAAATTGGACCTTAAAGTATCTTCTAATAGATAGGATGGAAGAATGAACAAAACATAGTTTAGGAGAGGTGATTCAGAAATTTGGTTTTTGAGTCTTGACTTTACCATTACTAGCTGTGTGCTCTGGGGGAAAGTTGGCTTCATCTTGTTGAGATTCGGTTTCCTCATTTGTAGAAAGAGAGTAATAACCCCTGCCTCATAGGGATGACATGAGGATCAACTATAAAATTGATGCAAAAAAAATGTTTTATAAACTCTAGTGTTAAATAAACCCTTGTGTTATTATTATTACTATGGGAACTGGATTCCTCGTCTTCCTTATATCAACTCCTCCCACGCCGCCTGCTCCCCAAGCCCAGGCCCCGAACGATTATTTACCTGGCACACCACAATGTTTTCCTTGTCTCCAAACATGGATTGGGCCCGTGGCCATGATCTCCAACATCAAACACCAACGTCAGCGCTAGATTTCACTTAGCACATACTTTCTGTTGCCGTCTTCAGACTGCCTATTGAGTTCTTCCCGGGGAGTTTCCGTTGTTAGCCATCCCCCGTCAAGGTTCCTGCCTGTGGCTGACTGTCATATTTTCCTAGCGTTGGGCTTTCCATAGTTCCCTGAACACAGGCCTATTTTCTGTTATCGAGAACCTTCCTGCTTACCTGCCTCGCATGGGTGGCCGTGTCTAGACCTCTGTGCATGTCCCAGGACTCTTCCTTGTCTTCTTCCTTGAACTCTTCGATGCCTGCTGGTCTCAAAGCCCAGAGGTTGATCCCGGCCGTGCAGGGCGTTCTCCCCTTGGGCCTCCATCGCGAAAGGCGGCTGTGGCAGCAGTTACCGACCCGGGCTCTGGACAGCCTTGAACTGTGCACCTCTGGGGCACAAACTTTAGCTTTCCATACCTCAGTTCCCTCACTGTAAAAGAGAAAATAGTAGCTAGAAAACATCAGAGCTACTAATATTTATTTATTTATTTACTTTTTTTATTTCAGCATTAAGGGGGTATAAATGTTAAGGTTACATACATTGCTATTGCCTTCCCTGCCCCCTCGCGTCAGAGCTTCAAGCATGTCCATGCCCCCGACAATGCACAATGCACTTATACTGTATATATATATAAACCCATCCCCTCCCCCTCCACCTGCCCAACACCCGACAAATGTTTTTTTTTAAATAACATTTTGGTTAGATTTTATAATTTTGCCTTTACTTAGCAAAGGTTAGAGGTATGCCCTTCCCCTCCACACTGTTTGGCACGTCTCTCAGATGTGGATCTATTAAATAAATGTAAATGGGCTAATAACTAGTACATCACCTGACACATAGTAAGCTCTCACTAATATTGTTACTTGTTGTTGTTATCAACTAAAATCAAATGTCTCTTTTTGACAATCTTTGTTTCTTCCAAGTTAATAAGTTAAAAACAATAATATTCTAAGGGAAACAGAAAAATGAGAGGAGAAAAAAGGTTAATAGTCTTTTTAAGCCTGCTCTAACTTAACATTTACTCAATAGAAAAAGATATAATTCTAGGATTTGGGGAGGTAAATGCATAGAAAGAATATATAAAGGTGTATATATATACAGAATATATATATACACAGATAGATATACACCTATATAGCTGTACATATATTTATATATATGCCTATATATATGTCCCTACGTGTGTAAGAAAGAAAGGAAGGAAGAAGAAAGAAAGCTCAATATTTTACCTTCTGAACATTATGATACATTTGCAATATTGAGAAGGTAGAATGTTGAGCTCTATTTTTTCTTTGCTTTTGAAATAAGTGATATATGATGGCTAAATCATATGAGTTGTAGCGTGAGTTAGTTCCAAATAAAAATTTATGACCTTAAAACCTTATAATCCAAGTCACTTTTGGTAAAAGCAGCTGAAAGTTACATTTATAGACTTATTGAGAGATTTTCCAGATGATAAAGATTGAAGAGAAACACCAAAGACGGCCCCAGAATAGCAACTGGGGCATTTCCTTTGACAGCTGCAGCAGATCTAGGATACAGTGGAACTTTAAATTCGTCTCAAAACTGAATTAAGACTCTGAAACTCGACTAGCCTGCTAACAATAGTGTATGGAGAAAAAAAAAAAACAATGCAGCATGTTATTCGTATTATTTGATGGCATTTGTGAATCGTTAGAAAATTCACCAGAAGACACACAAAGTTGTACATGTTGACTCCCATCTAGTAATAGTTAGAATAACAGTTGTGATTCTATTCTTCCCGAAAGTATTAATAGGTGCAACCTTAGATACGTTGGAACTGCTATTTCTCTTTGTAAACCTTTTGGAATAAAGATACTTGTGCCCCATCTACATGAGGTCAGTTATTCCATCCTGACTGTACAATCGGCTCTGACACCCTTTCTCTTATGGGCTGTAGGCAGGGTGAGGGAGGCTGTTGCTGATGACAGAGTGAGAACCATCTCCAGATCCGATGTGGGAGGAGATCCCATTCTTGACCTTGGTAATAACACGTGCCAGCATGTTGATCAATCCTCCCTGCCAGGTTTTGCAGCCAGCTCCTTTGGTCTGTCCCCAGGCAAGATGCAGGCTGGTTAGGTGCCACCCTGGGGGCAGGGCCTGCAACCCCTGAGCAGATTCTGAAGGACAAACGTGGGCTCCACCCAGTGGAGATGCCCGACTGGGAGGCGCTTCCCACTTCTGTGTGTCGGCAGCACCCGCTCGTGGATGTTAGGGCTGTGTGCAAAGGCATCACTGTTAAAACAGGGTCCACACCAAGGGTCTCTCGTGTTCTGGATCTTTGATTTAGAAGTACCATAGGTGGAACTCAATTCCTTGCATTTTCCAAACACGACAGAAGAAAATGCAGGAGAATGTGCATATGATTCTGGGCTATGGAAAGCTGTCTGAAGAAGACTTAAAATTCAGCAGACTTGAAGGAAAAGCCAGAATTAGCTACATCAAATGTAAAAACTTATGGTTGGGGTAAAATTCCATAAATAACATTAAAACTTAAGAGGCATGGTGGAAAAATTATTTGCAACACCAAATGGACATATGATTCATATCCCTAATACACAAATAACTACTACAAATCAATGAGAAGAATAAATGACTCAGAAAAAGGGGACAAGATATGAACATCTAATTAATTCGTGAAAAATGCAAAATGTAAAAAGGTATAAAGATGACAATTATAACTAGACAGAGGCAAAATGAAACATGAGAACACCATTTTTATTCACTACATTTCCAAAACAAACAAACCAAATGATTATACTATAACATTCCAGTTTGTCAAGAATGGAAGTGTTGGTGGCACCGTATTTTGGCATGACTTCTCTGGAGAGTCATTTGGATGTATTTAATAAAACCAAAAATAAATAATCTTGTTGTTCAGCAATTTCAGTTCTTGACAATTATAGTACAAAAATACCTACTCATGTGTATAATAATATATATACAAGGGTGTCCAATCAACATCATTCATAAGGACAAATGGGAATGATCTAAATAATAATCAGTAGAATAAGCTCTGAATCGCAATGGTATATCCATACAATATAGTACTATGCAGCCATTGAAAAGGACCATGGATCAAGGCAAAATTTTTAAGATATATTTTTAAATGCAAAAAGCAAGTTACATGGCAATATAGTGACATCTTTCTAAAAAGCAAATTGTGTGTCTGCATATGTGCATATAAAACAGAAACAGTCTGAAATGATATCCACCAAACTTCCAGTTCTGGTAACCTCAGTTAGATGAATTGGATGTAATATGCTTCTCTTTGCCTCCCTGTCTAAATTTGTGTAAAATAGGAAGTATTTTAACATTTTTCTTGCATTTCTCATATATCCAATAAATTTGCTTCAAGTGTGTAATATATGAATACTTATAAGGTATCAAGCTATGGGTTTCTTAAAATTGCTTTTTATAATTAGAAAAAGAATCTTAATGCTATTTCTAATACCAGGGTAGCTCACAAAGGCCTTTGACATCATATACGATACATTATAAATGCGTTCAATATTAAGTCAACTACCATCAAAATAAACAAGGATATCCTAGTATCATAATATTGGATACCATTTATATAGAACCTATGTATTATAAAATAACTAAAGTAGTGTATTGTGAGACATTTTAAAAAAATATTCAGGAATCAGAAGAATCAAATCAAAATTTTTTTTAGAACTTTCTTAGTAAATTTTTCCATGTTGACGATAACAACAATAAATAGTGTTTGTAGCATAACCTTCTTAAGAAGCTTTAGAAACAGGTTCTACACGTGTTCAAAAGAACACATGGATACCCTCTGTCCCTCTTCAGTTTTAAAAAAGCTTAGAAATAAAACTTCATGGGTTACACGTGTGAGAAGAACCTGTTCGTGAGTCTCTGCCTACCAATGGAGGATGCAGAGCTGGAAGAACTCTCCATGAAGCCATAACCTACCTCTTCATTTTGCAGATGAGAAAGCTGAGATCTAGAGACAGGATCTCTAGGGTGAGATGTTTTAATGCTTATAGATTTGTAAAATAGCTTACTACCTGGTTGGGCTGGTCTCCTCGTCTTTTCCAGCATTCTCCGGGCAGTGGGGGTCTTTGCTAAGCCTGCAGAGAGACTGAGAGGCTGCTTGCCTGTGTCTTCTTAATATCCAAGTTGCTGTGGCCATGTGTGTTAAAATGCTGTACCTCTGCCCCTAGTAATGCAGTACAGGGGAGGCAAATCCTTTTATGTAAGTCAAAAGGCTCATCTGAAGATGCAGGATGGCAACAGAATGTGAGGTCTCCATAGCTTTAAGGGTCTGGGCTGGACTAGCCCTGGACATTTGGTGGCCAGCCAGCTTGCTGGGAACTTGTTTTTCTTCACTAACACATGAGATCCCAGGAAGTGAGAAAAATGTAGGATGAACCTCAACTAGTCGCTGCTACTTGCTTTAACATGCTTTAAGAATATTCCCTCTGGCTGGCATGGTGGCTCACCCCTGTAATCCTAGCACTCTGGGAGGCCGAGGTGCATTGCTTGATCTCAGGAGTTCAAGACCAGCCTGAGCAAGAGCAAGACCCCGTCTCTACTAAAAATAGAGAAATTAGCCAGGCATGGTGGTGCGTGCCTACTTCCAGCTCCTAGGGAGGCTGAGGCAGGAGGATCGCCTGAGCCCAGGAGTTGGAGGTTGCAGTGAGCTATGATGAGGCCACTGCACTCTACTCAGGGTGACAGGGTGAGACTTTGTCTCAAAACAAACAAAAATATTCCCTCCTTTATGCAAAAGAGAATAATTGAAATCTAGAAGTTATTAATTTACATTTATAGTCATAATTCATATAAGAACTTATTCACAAAAATAGTTTTCAAAGATGAATATATTAACATAAAAACATAGTTAATAATCACAAGGGTCATGACCTTTCTGCATCATTCTGCTGATAAACAATTTGAACAAAAATGGATACTGTTTGTTTTCTACATTGTGTACACAAATGTCCTTTTGGTTTGTTGCCATTTGTAGCTCTTTTACTTAAATGGAGAAGAGAAATTGACTCACCCCATTTCCTTGTGTTCCAAGTCTGATAGGTCTACCTCTTGGGCGATTTTTATGTCTTTTAAAGTTACGTAGTTCATCTTTGAATGCACATTTTCCATTTTTCTCCTTATATCAAGGTCATCCTATTTAGCTTACCTTGTAGTTGCTAGGATATATCCTACTGCCATGCAGAGACCAAAAATCCACAGTCAGCTTAAATTGAATTTCTATTAATAGTACATGTAAGTGTGAGACTCTTCTGCCTATTTGGTATAATTGAAATTGCAAAATTATGTGAGCTAGGTATGACTAGTTTCAAGGTGGGAAAATTGAGTCTCAGAGACAGTAACCATACCTCCCAAAGTCCAACAGCAAGTTGCTGCTGGAGAAAGACACGGTTAGGTGGCTGTGACATGTCTTCACAGAGCTCTGCACGAGCCGGGTCTTACCCACCCTCTGATCTCATCTCACACCACTTTCCTCTTTCCCCACCAAGCTCTAGGCATAGTGGCTTTATTTCTGTTTCTCAAACACTCCCAGCTCTTTCTCATCTTTAGGACTTTGCATTAACTCTCCTCCCTGGCTGATAAGCTCTTCACCAGGATCCAGGCATGGGTGGCCTTTTCCTGCCTTTTCTGTTTCACTGTAAATATCACCTCTTCCAAGGTTATTTCCAAGCTGGGGCAGCCAGCCACACAGCCCCTCTCTCATACTGTCCTACTTTCAATCTCCGCCCAGCCCTAAGAAATATCTACTGCATTTCCTGCCTATTCGGGTTTTTTTAGTCAGCCTCCTTTCATAAAAATACAAGCTCCACAAGAGCACAAAGACTGTCTTGTTCCCCACTGTGTCCCTCAGCACCTAGAACATGACCCACAAGGTGTCCACTCATGGTTTGATGAATGAATGGATGACTATCTCTACCTTGCTGAGACCGGGCTATGTATGGGGGGCGGGGTTAGGGCACAAGAGAAGTATAAATCCTGGCGCTCGTCCTCAGGACTTGAAACTCAGCACCTCATTTGTCTTCAAGCAGGAAAAGACATATGCAATTAGATTGCAACAGCGGACTAAATTTATTAGCTACTGAAAATAAGTGTCAATATATATATATATAAATGTGGATGTTAGCAAATCTATTCCAGATCTTTAAGCTAATGATATATATAAAAATATATATTTATACACAAGATAAACTCATAGTAGGTGTCTTTAAAAATACCACATATCAAAGACTTACTGTGAAGTAAGTTTGGAAGAACGGGGTGCCCACGCTTTAAAGCCTTTTCTGGGTCTAGAAAGACATGATTTAGTGAGATACCTGGGAGAAGGCTTAAAGGAGTCCGCAACGAAGAGAAAGGCAGACCGAGAGAGCAGAGGCCAGAGATCTGGGGGGCTGGACTAGGCTCCTGAGAGTAGGGACAGCGTGCGTCTTTACCAGGGCTTCCCTGTTCCCTGCGGCTGTGCAAAATGCCACCTGCCGAACGGACGAGAAGCCATGAGATTCGGACCCAAAGGAGGTGATGTGGTTCTTGTCTCCTAAGTTGCTTTCTGCCTAAATGACACAGAGCACATCAATTCCAAACAGAATTTATATGAGGCATGTTAGGACCTGGGATTCTCCAGAGTCAGCCGGAGCTCGTTACGGGGACAGACCTGAGGGGTGCTGAATGCCGCGTCGGGAGTTTGGCGCCCGTAGAGCGAGTTGGTGGCGCCGTTAAATGAAGCTGTGGGGGCCGCCGTGTGGGCTTCAGCAGCCCAGACCGAACTGGAACAAGGTTCCTGGCGTTAGGTGCCACGTCATCGCGCCAAGCTCTGAAATGGGCCAGTTTTCAAAAAGCAGGCAACATACGTAACCTTAACATTTGTACGCCCAGAATATGCTGAAATAAAAAAGAAAAGAAAAAAATATATAATATAATATAAGCTCTTGGAAACTAAAAAAAAAAAAAAAAGACAGGAGATTCACTTAGATCAGGAGGTGCCCAGTCTACTGGAGCCAGCACAAGGGAGTCCCCTTGGTTTTAACCTTACAAGGAAAGTCACTTTGAAACAACCAGTCTGCTTTTGTTCCTTGTTTCTGCTTTCTTCAGCACTTTTCCTCTGCCCATAAAGCTCACCCTCAGCTCAGCTCACCGGTCAGTTGCACAGCTGGGATGCTGCCTGATTTGTGAGTCGCTATCAGTGACCACTGGATCTTTCAACTAAATTTGTTGAAATTGTGTTCTTTAACAGTACTAAAGGTGTATTTTCCACTCTTAGCATGAATCCAGAGGCTACTGTGAAATCGCTTGTCAGCACCACCACACACCTTATTAGTCAACATTTCAGGAGGAAATAGAAAATAAGGACAATATTTTAATTTTTCTATTTTCACTAGTCTTACATAAAAGTATCCTGTTTCTGTTAATATTACACATCTTCAAATTTCTGCATTTTCCTTCCATTCTTTCAAACTTTAAGTTTCTATAATTGTAACTTTTATAATCATGAGAAACAGAAATGCCCTTCATATTTTCAAATGCCCTACCACCGAAGGAGAACAATTATGAATTATTTCAGGGTATATTTCTTTACAGGCTTGTTTTACATATGTAAAATCACTGCAATTGTAATGCTTATTGAGTTTTCTGTACTGAAATCAGATAATTTGGTATATAAATTTTCACAGTTTTGAATTAATGCAAAATACTATTCTATATAAGAGAAGATAAAATTTACTTAACTGCTTTGTCAGTATGCACATAGAACAGCTTTTCACTTTCCCTTTTTTAACATAAAGCTCTCTTATATTTTAGATTATTTTTAATATGAATATTATGTAGGTTGTAAATTCAGATTTTGATTGAAGATTATATAGTCTTGTATAACAGGGAGAAAATGTAAGGGAATTTTAAGTTTCTATTTTTGGACTGTTTTCAGAAGTTCGTGACATACTTTGCCTCCGCGATGTATAACTAAGATTCTCGTTTCATTACACACCCATTAGCATTAGATAATATTTTTCAAAGGCAACTTCTAATTTTACATGTAAAAAAAATAGGTTTCCTCTTGAATTTGAATTTCTTTGCTTGCATAGTGAGGTGAAACACTGTCAATGTATGTAGTGACCCTTTCCTTCTTTGTTAGTGACTTGCTTCTCCCTTTATATCAACGCTGGTGCTCTGTGGTAATGGTTCTACTTTCACTATAGGGACGAGACAAATTAGAGGCCCAGCCTCTTTCAAGAGCTTTAAGTCATTCAAACCGACGAGAGCACCTTGCTCCAAAGGAGGAAATAAACTCCGCAAGCTCATGTTCTCATCTCAGTTATGCCTGGGCAAAATATTACAAGAGCATTTTTTTAATGAAGAGAAATGCTTCAGGGAGTTGAGATAATCTGTCCAAGGTCAGACTTCTAGTAAATAGTATGATTAGAGTTCTAAGACTATACTTTCAACCTTTCCCCTTACATCTCAGGTCCTCATCGATGCCATGCAAAACCCTGGTGACAGTCTGGGTAGGATGGTGAGCTTTCGCAACAACCACTGAAGGTTTTCTACCTACCAATTCCAATATACGCATTTTCATAAGGTCATCCAGAGCTATGCACTGGAGCAAAAATTATAGCCACAGGTGGCATTAGCTTTCACCTGTTAGGAGGCACGTTAGACTTCCCAGCAAAGACATTTTCCAATGACCTGTAGCAGCTGAATCTAATGTGCCTCTTAGAAGAGAAGCTCGTGGGTAAGACTTAGTGCTTCTTCAATCCCTTTATCTGCCTGCTAAGTGCAGAATGCCCTCTCCTGCTGCTCTCTGCTTATGGAGCTGGCATTTGCTACACATGTTTCAAATGTACACGGTATTTGAAAAATGATCCTTCATCTGAACCAGCTTTTGCGATCTCATTCCACAGGCTACACACAAAGCTAGGGATATACTGCAGGCCTGGGGGGCTCAGGGAGGGAGCAGATGGTCTCGGGCTGTCTGATAAAAGCAAACCCGGCCAATGTGTGTTTTCAAATGCTGAGACGACTTTTGTTTTTGGTTTGCCTCACGTGGGCCATTCCTTGGCATCCCACGATGAATTGAACAATTTGCCCTACTTATAACTTCATGTGTCTGAGTTGTGAACATTTGTGAAATTGAAATATTTGAGAGCTAACCATGGGTTAGTCGGATCCCTCTGATGTTTACAGCGTTGCGATCAGATGGGAAACTTTCCACAGACACTTATGAGTATCTGAGCTCTTTGCACTTACATTTCTGGATGCCCTGGTTTTGAAATGGAAACTATTATGAAAGAAATTGATTTCCAAGTTCGCGTCTCTCAGAGCAGTGTGGATGACACTCAGCTTCCATTAGAAGGAAGACTATGTAATAAATGAGGTGCAAAGTAACAAAAGAGCCATCTCTTCCTCAGCTGTAATCCTTGTTCCATACCCTCCCGCCTGCGAGCTCTCGGGGTCTAGCTGGAGTGGCAGCTCCCATGTCTGGGATGAGGGGTTGTTATTGGTTCGTTGTTTCTTTATCACCTTTATTGATGGATATGGAAGGGAGGCTGGGAATTAATGCCAGTAAAGGGAAGTTTGTGAATTTTCTTTTCTTTCTTTTAAAATATATTTTTATCAAATAATATTCTTTCATCTCTCCTTTCCTCCTTCACTTCTTCCTTCAAGCTCCCCACATGACAGGCATTTATTTGCCTAGGATGCAAAAACATGAAACTCAGTGCTGCGAGATGACAGCACTGGGAATGTCCCAGCCAACCGACAAGCGAGCAAGGATGTTCTCACCAGCAGGGCCCGAACCGGGGGAAGAAGGGCCCGGCTCAGTCTGTGAGTGCAGGTGGACTCTGTCTTTATTTAAAACTGGGGCACTTTATTCATCATGGATTTTTTTCTTGCATTCATTTTGATTTTTAAAAATATCACATTGTATGATGTATCTTGATTACCGAGTTTATTGACACCACTTAAATATTCTGCGAGCAGCAAATGCTTCCCTTGCCATTCCCTAGAGCAGGGATCCTCAAACTTTTTAAACAGGGGGCCAGTTCACTGTCCCTCAGACCATTGGAGAGTGCGCACTGTGGGCCCGGGATGAGTCGGCTGCTAAGCAGGACAGGCAGCGGCGGCAAAAACACCCGGCGGGCCGGATAAATGTCCTAGGCGGGCGGCATGTGGCCCGAGGGCTGTAGTTTGAGGACGCCTGCCCCAGAACATCCCTGTTAACGAGTAGAACAGACCCCTGTGGAAACATAAGTGTGGTAGGTAAAAAAGTTTAGAAAATATACACAGGAGTTAAACTCATCTGTTAGAAGCTCCTAGAGACAAGGAAAGAGAAACCCCGCTTCTCCAAAACCAGCCTGGGTCATGGAGAAAGGGCGGCACCACCAACGTCCACAGCTAACGCTTCAGCCAGACAGTTACGTGTGCATTCGTATGTCACTTTTTCACAGGTTATGTGGCCACTCTACTTCTGCCCTTTAAACCGGAAAATTTTTATTCTGAAGTAGCACATTAATTCAAATTATTTTTCCGCATTTAAGAAATTCTTTTGAGATGTGGGGTCTGTGTTTTTACAAAAAATGACTATTATATGTGCACTGTCCCTTTAACTATTCGTAGTATTTTCCAATTGCCTCAGTACTTTTCAGAATCACATCTTGACTTCCTTTAATCACATTGTTTTTAAAATACCTGGGATATCTGAAGCTTTTCTCTTGTTAGCTGTGTGAAGTTTGAGGAATAGTATTATTCTTATCCATTCTGCTTAGTTATTGGAGATTTTTCACTGTTTATAATTCTTCACAGTGGATGTAGTTGGTGGTGTGATGCCCAGGCTGGGCGGTGGGGTCTAAATAATTTTATTTCGGCCGGGCGCGGTGGCTCAAGCCTGTAATCCTAGCTCTCTGGGAGGCCGAGGTGGGCGGATCCTTTGAGCTCAGGAGTTCGAGACCAGCCTGAGCAAGAGCGAGACCCCATCTCTACTATAAATAGAAAGAAATTAATTGGCCAACTAATATATATAGAGAAAAAAATTCGCCGGGCATGGTGGCGCATGCCTGTAGTCCCAGCTACTTGGGAGGCTGAGGCAGCAGGATTGCTTGAGCCCAGGAGTTTGAGGTTGCTGTGAGCGAGGCTGACGCCACGGCACTCACTCTAGCCTGGGCAATAAAGTGAGACTCTGTCTCAAAAAAAAAAAAAAAAAAAAAAAAAAAAATTTTATTTCCAAGTGCACATCACACCAGCTATAACACCGGCCATGTACCCGCTGTCACAATTACACACATCTGAGAGGAGGGGTTTCTTGAGGCACACAATTCTCTCCATGTTTGGAGTTTGTCTTATTTCAGAGAATTTCTTTGAACCATTACTATCCAAGTGTCTCCAATAAAGAAAATATTCAGTTCATTAGAGCAACCTATTCTCAATCACTTAATCTACAATACTCTTTCATTTATTCTGCCCCTCTCTGTTGACAAATTCAGAAAATGTCCAGTATAAGTAAATGTGCTCAGGATCGATCTTTAATTAAATGTGCCATGATTGAAAAAAATTAAAAAAAAAAAAAAACAGAAGAAACAAAGAAGACTTCTAGATGAGTCTGTGTGGTTCTTTTCATGCAACAGTTCAAAGTATCTATTTTTCTTCAGGGCCTGTGACTTTCTGTTAGTTTCTCTACTGCTCCAAATGAAAAAATAACCCAGAGAGTCCCACTTGGAAATTTGCAGAGGATCGGTTCCCAGTTGCTTTTCTACCAGGGAGGAGTAAACATCCGTCCTTGACCAAGCTCATAATTAGATCAACTAAGGCAGAGGGTGAATCAAGGTGAGGAGATGGTAAGTTGAAAGCAGAACCGAGGTGCGGGGTGAAGGAAGGGAAAAGAACAGCAATTAAGCTAAGGCCCACTCCGGGGGCCTGAGGTTCCTGCACCCAGGTCCCTTCCTGACGATGGCCCAGCCACGAACGCTCACAGGAGCTGCCTCTATGCATCAGGCTTGTGCTGGCAGCTGCCCCCTGAGCCTCAGATCACAAACGCAGGTCGTCACCTCCTCGTGGAGAAACATCTGCATCTGCCTGGGTCTCCCCCCGGCAGAGGGAAGACCGGGGGACGTGAGTCCCTGGGGCATCTGTGACAGGACACTGCGCAGAAGGACCGAGGGGCCTGTGGGCTCGCCGGCCGGCTCGGCCTGCTTCGTGGCAGTAAACTCAAGGAATGTCTAAACCCGGCCTGGTCAGAAAGAAGAAGGTTGTTTTCCCTGGAATGCCTGAGGGATTTACTCAGGTCGCCCCAGATTCCCGTTTCAGGAGCTTTAAATTTCATGGGTATTTTTAAAGCAATCAAACGGTGAGTTCTTAAATGTGGTTCTAGGATGTAGAACCTCCCCAAAAGTCTAGATTTGGTTCATCCAGAAAATCCGAGCCAAAAGTCTTGGCCGTCATCTGAACCCCACCCTTGCCCCTGCCCCGTCCGCGCCCACCACGATGCAACACTGTCCACTCATAACATCATGACAGTATAACTTTGCGCTCTGGCCATTGCGTCATTGGCGATTAGTAAAACACTGAAACAATGACATCATGTCTATAAAATAATCACAAAAAAAAACCCCCGCTGAATATTAGTGACTCTCAGAAAGGAATTTGAGCAATGCCAGTCAGTGGCGGCTAGGTTCACTCTGTGTGTTCTGCTCTTATAGAATCCGAATAGTTTTAATTTCCATCTTTTTTCCTAATTTCTGCCCTTCCCCCGTTTCTCCCGTTCTCTCACCCCTTCTCTTTTCCAAGGAGTCTGTAATAAGAAGACCTGCTAAGCTTTTCAGAATCACCCAATTTACCTTCTGATCTTTATTGGAAGCTTTTCTTCATTTCCAACTAGAAGCCTGGCTCTTCTGTAGACTCAGGTTCCCCTTTGAGCTTCCAGACACTTTGCAGGCCACAAGCAGTGGCAGAGGTATGGAGATTTTAAAGCATGCACGTTGTCCCGATGAGTGCAAATAAAAACCTGTCTTGCTTACTTGGATTGTGGAAACCAGGAATACAGATCACACAACTGGTAGAATGTCAGAACTGGAATTCGGTCCAACACCTTCACTGACTGTCTCGAACGTTTTAAAAACACAGGCTTTTAAGCTTAAGCCAGAGTGAACTGTAAAGGAAATACCATCGTTGCATGCAGTGAAATATCCAAAATGCCCCGCACCGGTTGCTAACTCACCGGCTTCCCTGAGTTCGTTACTGTTGCCAGGCCTTTCATTAATCTTAAAGCCTGTGCTTTTAGGAGAAATAAATGGAAATAACTACAAAGTAAATATTAAAACATGTCCCCCTTTGCTATGCTCATGATGCTACTCTCTCACGATTGGTAATCATTCTGAGGTTGTTTTTCTTTTTTTAAGTAGTGGTCTAGTATTCATGCTCTCGTCCAATACTTTTTAAAGTGCGACATGAAGCCCAGGTGTTTAAAAATATACTTCAAAGTCTATCTTGGCATCAGAGCAGGTGAGAAGATCTCTCAGCTCTCCTTATTGCACGGTAACTCACTTGTTACCTGTTTGGGTACCAGTTTTCAAAGCGAAGGAGCATTAGTGATGTGCCACCCTATTCTCTGTGCAAAGCAGATGTTCAATAAATATTTGCTGGAATGAAAGAATCAATGTATGCATGCATGCATGCATGCTGTTTCTTAGGTTGTATTTGAAAATATGAAGTTAGAAAATTACTATCATCCTTGCCCTCTTTTCCCTCTGCGGCGCCTTTACATGACTGCTAAAAGGACTTAGGCTGGCCGCGAAGTCAAGTAACTCACCATCGTGAGTTCCGAATGTGAAGCGCCAGTGCCCAAAGCATCCGAATGGCTGAGCTTTTGAGAGGGATGATTCCTGGACTCTCGTGCTGGTTTTGCACCAGCGAGTCCTGCTACGAAGATCCTTGACCATGTGGTGATTTTAACAGGGCCAACAGATTTTTGAGACTTCAAATTAAGCTCCTAGAAAGGACCCAAACCGGGCATCCTTTTTAATAAGTCCTCTCTGTTCAGTGGCCCGTTTAGCATAGAAACTTTCCGTGAACTCTGTAGGTGACCTTTTCCCTTTCTTTGTTTCCACTTAATCAGATTGCATGCGACCTTTGGGAGCCTACTGCTTGGATATTGGGAAGAGTACGCGAAAGGATAAAAAAAAAACACACGCTCTTGCCTTTGGAGGCATATTAAAATCCTCTTGCATGCTGTTGTCTTTTTCTCATTGAAAATATCAAGTCTATTTTCTATATAAACAGGCATTTTCTTTTATCTTGGTGATATTGTTTTACAATCCGACTGTATGACTTAAATCTTTTATTTGTCTCCAAATCATTTTTTTTAACATGGCTGATTATTTGAAACAATCTCACTCACTTTGGAAAAGTATTATTAGTGAACTTTCTTTCAACTAAGGAGGAAAACAAACATGCAAAGAATCTGGTTCCCCTGCGTGGTTTGTGCTGGTTAGTCACACATGCTTTCTCTGGGTATGTGTCACCTGAAATGGAAAGGGAAGTGGGAAGATGACCTTCCTGAGCATCCATTCCATACGACATTGGTGTGAAGACTCTCCAGAGGCCACCAACTCAAAAACAAAAAGGTTTCAGCATTTGAAGAACAGTCCTGTATTTATTTTATATCTTAAAATGGAGATGAATCAGATAAAGGCATTACAAGAACTACAAACCAAAATTGGGTGATCTCTACTTGTGGATTGGGTTTGCTGAGCCATGACAGAATTAGAGAGCTGATGACATTTGTTTTTCTTGTCATCAGGGTCCTAAGCACCCTATCCTGCTCCTGCTGTTCTGCTTTTTGTCCTGCTCCCCCCGTCCCCATTCTCTCATTCTGTAGAGTCCCCTTCTCAAATCTCGCCAGCTCGCTTGTGTAGCAGGGGCTGGCAAACTTCTCCTGGCTGGACCAAGGTAGAATGCACCGCGCTCAGTGCTCTGCAGGTCTCGGCTTGGCCGTGAGAGACTACACTTCTCAAAAGGCAACGTCTTACCGCCAACCCTCTTCCTCTGCCCTCAGTTGCTCTCTGCAAGCCTGCAGTCCCAAACCGGTGTAGGAGGGAGAGTACTGGTACAAGTGGAAGCATTTTTGTGCCCTGGGGGCCTCCCCGCCTCTCCCAATCCCAATTTACAATGCTGCTCTTCTATTTCTGAACCACCAGCCACAGTCTACCTACTGGCAACCAGATTCCTCTGGTTTCTGTGAAAGGGCCCATTTGCACCTCCTGTCTTTTGGTTACTGCGAATTTCTCCCAGATTCCCCCACACCATTGGATTTCTGGCCCCATTTTCAGTCCAAAGTGTCAGCAATGTGTGTTCCACGGTGTCTTGCAGGCTGCCTTTCTGGGAACTTGGGAGCAGAGCCGCTGATTACTCCTAAAGTGTAATCCTGGGCCGAGTTTCCAGCCCACGTCCTGCCTCTTCCTACAAGCCCTGTAGACGGAAAAGTGGCTTTGGACTTGCACCCTCCCCGGGGTCAGACACTTGTGCACCCTTACCTGTCAAGTCAGGCAGTGACTTTCCCAGGCCTTGCCTGTCACAATACAGCAGCAGCTCTGCAACTCGCAATGGCATGATCACAATAAATTTTTGGTGAGGAATTAGCTGTGAGGCATCCAGGTTTGCCACAGAGAGATCGTTGATCTCACCATTTGAAGAGGTTTTAAAACCGATATGTCTTTGCAGAGCAATTCTGTCTGCTAAATAGTATATGCTTGAATAAAGCCACCACAACCTAAGTTTCACCATTAGACACCTGGGAACCCCATGTAGACATGGAATATTTGTCGCAGATTAGGAGGGAACCGGATCGCTTGGAATCCTGGGCCTAGCTGAGCCAGATCTTCTCACGCAGGGGAAACTCAACACGCTGTTCAGCTTGATGTAGAGATCACCACCAAATTTGGTTGTAAAGGCACTCACAGCGAGGAAGAGAGGCAGAAAGTGAAGACACCTACACAAGATCACGAATTAGCAGCAGAGGCTGGACTAGCCCCTAAGCCACCTGGATTCCACTCCATCCGTCCCCCTCTGCTTCTGCCAGGTCTCAGTGTGACGCCCCTCTCTCTGGTGTGACCCCGTCAGGAAAGGCCCTTTCCTCGTACATCCTCGTGTGTCCTCACAGAACCAGGCACAGACGCCAGCCACGAGGATCGCTCAGATGGTGACTCGCTGAGGGATTTCCATCCACCGCGGGCATTTCCTGACCTCCAGCATGCCGCGCTGCTGTGTCTGTTCATGCCCGTGTCTAGGCAAGACCTCGCCCCTCTTGATTATCCCCGACAGCTTCCTCCACAATAGAAGCTGTCCAGGTCAACTATGTGTCACTTAGGTGTTTTAATCTGTGCGCAGAAATGTTATTTTTTCTTGCCATTCTGGAAGAATTTCACAAGCCCTTCAGAGACTGACTAAATGGTTACAGAATTTGCGCATTTCTGCCAAGTTGTGTTGAATAATAACAACAAAAAATAAATAGCATTAGTCCTGCAGTCATGCAGCAGCAGGTTCAGGCAGAGAACAAAGCACGGCGTGTGCGAATTGGCTAACCAGCACGGTTCTCGCAACACTGGCTCTATTGTCAGCCATGATAGAACCCGACAAAAGGCCTTGGCAAGGGCGCTGTACATTTATTTGTTTTTGAGCTTTGATAATATGTTGGCTGTGATGTGATCTTTATTACACTGAGAGATGTAAAGTGCAGCATGTTTTTAAAAGCAGTTGCCAGTAACTGACAGATATTTATTTCAATGGGACCCAATGATCATGTCATTCTGCGCTTGCTCACTTTTCCATGAATAACTGACCATGTGAAGATGACATGTTTGGACTCATCTGAACTCATGATACACCCCCAGGGTAGCGAGGGATGTCTTGGAAGGCTAGAGGAGAATTGTTGTGTCTCTAGGACAATTAACTCTGTTTCAGTTCTTGATTTCACTTTTACTAAAGGTGCTGGCCAAAGCACTTCAGGGTAGAGATGAAATAGCCAACAGGCCAGCATTCACAAGTTTGTCCCGAGGCATTTTCACTTAAGTTCAACCTATTATAATGGTTTCTCTGGTAGTAGGGT
This sequence comes from Mirza zaza, assembly GCA_008750895.1. NCBI lineage: Eukaryota > Metazoa > Chordata > Mammalia > Primates > Cheirogaleidae > Mirza > Mirza zaza. The sequence goes on from VSMD01047962.1 coordinate 56,661, forward strand.
GTTTTATGTATAATCTTCTTCATAAAATGAGAACTAAAAAGACATTCAGTTTTATAATAACATGTAGGGCTGAATTTGTCAAAGCCAAAGTAACAGAATGCTTATGTGCCTTCAACAGAACTATTAACTTAAGGAAATCCTCCCTAAAGAGTCAAAGAAGCATTTTGGAGGCATTTTAATGTAAAAATTCTTGGGAAAATCATAGGTTATAGGTAATTCCCAATTTCATGGGTTTTTCATTTAATTAGCTCACATGTAGCTTTGATAGTTTACATCAATGGTCCCCAATCTTTTTGGCACCAGGGACTGGTTTCATGGAAGACAGTTTTTCCACAGCCCCGGGGTAAGGGAGATGGTTTCAGGATGATCCGAAGGCATTGCATTCATTGTGCAGTCAGACCTCTCTGCTGATGATGATCTGTATTTGCAGCCGCTCCCCAGGGCTAGCATCACCGCCTCAGCTCCACCCTAGATCACCAGGCATTAGATTCTCATAAGGAGCGTGCAACCTAGACCTCTCGCATGCACAGTTTACAGTAGGGTCCGTGCTCCTATGAGAATCTAATGCCACCACTGATCTGGCAGGATGCGGAACTTATGTTGTGACATGAGCGGTGGGGAGCAGCTGTAAATGCAGATGAAGCTTTGCTCTCACTGGCCTGCCACTCACCTCCTGCTGTGCAGCCCGGTTCCTAACAGGCCACGGAGCAGTACCAGTCCACAGCCTGGGGGCCGGGCCAGCAGGTTTACATCATTGCACTGAGGGGCTGAGAGTTTCCTGGGGAAGAGAGGGGAACATTGCAAAATTAACATTAAGAGTGAAAGAGAATAAAAATGTTCTTAGACAAAAATTGAGAGAATTTGTTGCTAGTAGCCTGCCTTGCAAGAAATGTTAAAAGGGTTCCTTAAAGAGGATGAAAAAAACATAGGTCAGAAACTTAGATCCACGTAGAGAAAGAACATTGAAGAGGGAATAAATGAAAATAAAAGAAACTTCTATTATTCTTATAAAGAATCTTTATTGATTTAGTAGCTAACAGTTTATTAAAACAATAGCAATGAAATATTAATTAGGCATGCTTATATATATGTCTTATGTATAAATATGGGCTTACAGATCCTAACATATAAGTGCAATGGATGACAAAAATAATACTAGGAACAAGAGGAAGGAATTAGAATTACTTTGTTATTATAAGGTATTCACACTGCTCATGAGTGTTATAGTATTATTTTAAAGTGGATGTGGATTAGTTATAAATGTACATTGCAAATTCTAGGGCAACTACTAAAAAAAGTTAAAAAGAAAGTATAACTGATATGCTAAGAAAGGAGAAAACCAGACATATAAAATGTTCAATTAAACTACAAAATGAAGACAAAGAGTGGAAGAGAAAAATGGGGACAAAGAATAAAGGCATAAAATAGAAAATAGTAACCAATGTGGTAGATATTAACCCAACTATATGAATAATCACTTTGAATGTCAGTGGTCTCAAGGCACCAATGAAAAGAGAGAGATTGTCCAAGCGGATCAAAAAATAAGACCTGACTATATGTTATTTACAACAAACTCGCTTAAAGTAGAAAGACACATATAAATTAAAGGTAAATGTATGCAAAAAATTTACCAGGGTAACACTAATTAAGAAAAGCAGAAGTGGCTATATTAATGTCAAACAGAGCTGACAGTGAAGCAAGCAAATTTATCAGGGCTATGCACATAACATAAAAATAAAGGAATCGATACTCTAAGAATACATAATTCTTACTGTGTTTATGTTGAACAATAGAATGCCAAACCGGGTGGGGCGAAAACTGATAGAACTACAAGGAGAAATCGTCAAATTCATTATCATAGTTGGAGACTTCAACACCTCTCTAACAGAAACAGACAGGCGTGGCACGCAGAAAATCAGTAAGGACACAACCGAACTCAACAACACCAACAGTCAACTGAATATTATTGACACCTGTGGACTACTTTATCTGACAATAGCATAATGTACATTCTCCTCAAGCTCACATAGAATATTCTAGAATAGAATAAAACCATGCAAGATCATATTCTGGGCCATAAGACACACCTTAAAAAATTGAAAAAAATAAAAACCATACAATGTCTACTCTCAGACCACAATGGAATTAATCTGGAAATTGATAGAAGAAAGGTAGATGAAAAATCCCTAAATACTTCAGATTAAACAACACATTTCTAAATAACACATGGTAAAAAAAAAAAAAAGAACTATCAATAGAAATTTAAAAATATGTTGAACTAATTGAAAATAAACACACAATTTATTAAAATTTGTGGAATGTAGCAGAAGAGGTGCTTATAAGGAAATTGATACCATTGAATACATATATTAAATGCAAAAAAAAACATTTGAAATCAGTAAGTTTCCACCTTAGGAAACTAGAAGTACAAATTAAATTCAAAGTAAACAGAAGTAAAAAAGAATTAGAGCAGAAATCAATGAAATAGAAAAGAAGGAATCAATAGAGAACAATCAATAAAACTAATAGCTCGTTCTTCAAAAAAAATCAATAAAATTGACCTCCTCTAGCCAGATTAACTAAGAAAAAGAGAAGATACATTAGTAATATCAGAAATGAGGGAGAGGAGATCACTACAGATCTCACAGACATTAAAAGGATAAAAAGGAATAGTGTGAACAACTCTATGCCCACAAGTCAAATATAGTAACATAGATAAAATCAACCAATTCCTTGAGGACACAGTTTCCCAAAACTTATGCAAGAATGGCTGGGCATGGTGGCTTATGCCTATAGAATGAGCAGTTATAACAAGGTTGCAGGGTACAATGTTGTACAAAAGTCAATCGTCAACACGATGGTATTGCTGGTGGGAATGCAAAATGGTACGGCTACTTTGGAAGACAGTTTGGCAGTTTCTTACAAAAATGAACATATGCCTAACCATAGGATCCAGTAATTGTGCTCCTTAGCATTTACTAAAAGGACTGGAAAACTTATGTCGACACAAAAACTTGCTCACAGATGTCTAATGGCACCTTTTTATTCATAATTGCCCAAACGTGGAAGCAACCAAGATGCCATTTAGTAAGTGAATGGATAAACTGTTGTACATCCACACAATGAACTATCATTCAGCATTGAAAAGAAATGAGCTATCTAAACATAGAAAGATATGAATTGACTTGAATGCATATTACTGAGTGAAAGAAGCCAATTTGAATAGGTCACATACTCCATGATTCTAACTATATAACATTCTGGAAAAGGCCAAACTATGGAGACAGTAAAAAGATCAGTGGCTGGGGGGTGGGAGGGGGATGAGTAGATAGACCACAAAGGATTTTTAGGGCAGTGAAATTATTCTGTATGACACTGTAATAATAGACACATATCATTACACATTTGTCCAAAACCATACATAAAAATTCAACACCAAGAGTGAACCTTAATGTAAACTCTGGACTTTAGGTGATAATGATGTGTCCATATAGGTTCCTCAATTATATTAATAACAAACTAAAACAATTACTCATGGTAGTGTCAGGATTCCAAAACGGGTCTCTCTTACCACACAATCTGTGCTTTCAACAAAGCTGTAAGATTACTTCATCCGATTCAGGATGTCTATTTACTGTATTCAAAGAAAGCTCACAGTGGAAGTAACTAACTAATCTAGCTAGGAGAAGAGTTTGTCATCCGTGAGAGAGACACTGGATGAGCTATGAAAGAGATATCATCATCCCGCCCAGGATAATAGCAGGATTTAGAGTGGAGAGTGAGGTTATGAGCCCTTTTCCAAAGTCTCTGATGGAGAAAAGGGGAGGCTCAGAGTTCGGTGGATGGATTCGTGACGAGGAGAAGGAGGGTGGCAGAGTCGAGTGGTACAAATCCTCAAAGAGTGGTCAGCAGGAAAACAGTTGGAAGCATCAGTGGAAAGCAGAGAATACCTGCCTGTCCTCCTCTTCTTAGAACACTAAGGTGTGAGAGAATAAACTGATATCCCAGAGAGAGATTCAGGGAAATAGTTCCTCAGAAAAAGGCTGAAGATCAGGTACCTCGAGGAGATCAAGGGAAGCTCTAAGAAGAAGGTGCATGTAGACCACTCACTTTTGAAAGGCAGCTCCCAAGGTCTACTCAGAAGTGTTTAGGGGAAGAGTGAGGACCAGAGGTCTGGGTCATGAGTCAGGAGGCACATCACTGTGGAGCTGACTCTCGAAGAGGGATGAGGAGCCCTCATAGATTTTGTCTTAATGGTCTATTTGAGGTTGCTGGATGCAGATTGGTGGCCAGGGACTTGGCTCATTCACCTTGGGGCAATGGGAGTCCCAGTATCTGCAGTCTAAGATTGCTCATCCCAGAGCAATCCCATAAGCAATCTTGCTCATCCCTGTACACTCCTAGGACCTTCAATACTGTAACACAGCATGGGGTCTTTGGGACTCAGTCGGCACAAATAGCTTGCGTATTTTCAGAAGGTCTGATAATTATGACAGCAATTCTATAAACATTTTAAGTGTATTTCAATCTAAAATACTCCTATACAGCATACAGGATTTTTAGAAATTTGTTTTTCCTATTGCTAGGATGCTGGTACTCTTAGAAACGTGGGTATGATGAGATTAATGGAAATTCATTTTTGCAAATACGGGTGTGGAGAAATGAGGGACTCCAGAAAATAGAACGAGGTAGTCATAGCTGTGTTTGCCAAGCCGGGAGGAAAGGCCTGGGAGAGGGGAATCCAGGAAGACAGAGGATGGTGCCTGGGGAAACCAAGAAGTGGTGGGTACAACTGAGAGCAAGTCAGAGCGTGGAGCATTCAGGACACCGAGCAATTGCACCTCAGTTCTGTGGAGAAAGGGGACCACAGCTGGCAAGCTCTCTTCTGTTCATGTATCATAGCCTTCATTTGGTGAGACAGATACATTTTCCTCATTATATCCGCATTTCAAAACGTGACTCTGAATCCAATGCAACAATTTCTATAACCATATTTACCTTTCACATGTAATAAAACAATTTTTAGGTCAACCCTTGACATGAAACTTTCCAATTAAGCCTACTTTCAAATTCAAAAATCTGCCACCTCCCTTCCCCCACCCATGCCAAATTTCAGTGGAAATCTTTCATTTTAGCCAATGTCTGTTCTGTTGCTTATCAGACAGAAGAATAAAGGTAGTAAGGTGTTATTTTGTTATTTTCACATCATGGTTCTCAGTTAGCTTTATGATATTTAAATGATATAATTTAGAAGAAAGATTTTATTTGGTCTATGTGTGCATTGTACATAGCTGGTAACCTCTGCATTCTTTCCTTTCCAAGATTAAAGAAAGGTAGCGACAGTCTTAAGACACTGGGGAAAAGATACAAGTCATTTTGATTCATCCCTCATGGCTCATAATATACTGTACAGGGTCATAGAGTAGGGGGAAAAAATCTCCACTTCCCAATCCCACAATAATTTGAAGATAAATTCTCCTATTACTAGGTAAACATGAATAGTGCTTACTCCTGTAGTTTATGATCAGCAGAATGGGTTCTAGAATAGTTTAAAATTGAGATCATGTCTACAAATCCAAAGCATCAAATACTTCTCTCTGGGATTTAGTGGTAAAAGCAAAGAAAAAAATGTTACCAGATCCCTTTTCTGATCATGGCAGCCAACTATAAATTCCCTGGTCTCTTTCTTGTTTGTTCATGTTCCCCAGTGCATTTCATTTTAATCCTGTTAAAAGTTGTTTCATTTAAGCCCCAATTCTAGGCAGAGTTGTTTCTCATTCTCAAATCTCCTGATCTGATGAATGTTACACTACCGAGATCGTCATGAAAATATAGTAGCTCTACTCATGAATTGTATATGAAATGATTATAAATATATTTGAACATGACTGCAGTGGAATTTGAGGTATGAAGTTTTAACTTGGTGCCTAATTCAAAAAGCTTTTTACACACATACAGCATGTGTTTTTGAGCTGTGAAAGAACACATTCTTGGAAGAAAGTTTCAGTTTAGCTATTTTTTTGCTGATAAAATAAAAAGATGAGACTGGAAGTTTAACATTTAAACATCACCAAAAACCATGAAAGTATTTAAATGTTTTTCATTCTAAAAAGTTGCAAAGCCAATGTATTCTTTTTGATTAAAACAGTAATTAATAACAACCTAATTTATTATTTATGCATTAGACTCTGCCAAATGGCAAATTAGGTGGAAAAATAAACAGTATCCATGCAAACTATTTGCAAACCTATTTGAAAAGGCAAAGTAATGCATTTCTTGTTCCTCTTCCACCAAGATTTTATTATCAATTTCCATTATCTCTAGCTGATTTGTTGAGGGTCAGACTCTGAGTCTAATGACTTAAATCGATTTACCATTAGTCCAACTCTAGTCTTCCAAGACTTCTTGACACTGCATTAGAATGTGGATACCAGATGTTAGCAATGAGCTGCAAAACTAACCTAATTTATCCCTAATAATGGCGCAGTGTATTTGAACATCCCCTCTGTGTGTGACGAAGAGCTACTACACTTTGACTACAGGTAAAACTAACTTGCAACCTCTCTCAGGTACTCGCTTTGTCTGCCGAGATTGTTGTTCACAAACAGCCTAGACAGGTATTCATATTCATTAATGAGCTCTGCAATCACACCGCCTTCTCCCGCGGCCGTGGCCTTGTTCTCCACGCTGTGGCCGGAGCGGATCATCCATGGCTGGACACCGGGGAACACGCCACACGCGTTCTGCCCTTCCTCCACGCTGCTCCCTTACCATCCCCTACCCCAGACAGCTGCATTGTCTCCTCGCACTGCTTTGATCTCCTCTCTCAACTCTTCCTAATTCCTCATCTCCCACATGTGCCTTCCGAGAGCTCCCTTTCACGATAAATTCCTCTCTTATACCACCAGCCTTTTACTCAACTTTCCCTCCAACTCTTAAAGAAATTCTGGCTCTACCCTGACACCTTTCCTTTTCCGCTACCCTCTGAGGGAAGATCTCCTGGTCCACTTAACGCCCGGAAGAGAGGTCGGTCCTCCTTGAGCCCTCCAATGCATGCACAGAAACTGTTCTCGTGTCTACGCCAGGCTGCCTTGCGTCTTGGTTCGCGCCACCCAACTTTCCATCTTTAATCCTCTTTATTGCAGTAAGGAAGTGCTGTATGTCTTGGTCATTCTCCCTGTTACTGAAGACATGGGTACCTAGGTCACAGCCGTCCCGTGAAGCCCATGCCGGACCGTCGAACAGGATGCTTCGTATAAACGTGTGGCAGATCCCGCCAACGCTTCAGCCTCAAGGGGCTCTGACACCACCGGGTCTACCGACCTTCGCCTCTGCCCGACTCCCCCAACTCTCTGACTCGAAGTCAGAAAACACAAACTCTCCCACGACTACCGTCCGTCCTTCCGTCTCGCTCACATTCTGGCTCCCGCTCTGCCTGCCCACGGCCCTTCGGAGCCTCCGGCGCTCCCGTCCCTCGGCCGGCCCAGCCCAGCAGCTCCAGCACGCAGCCAGCCCCGCGCCCTTCCTGCCTCCTCCACGGAGGACGGCTTTCTCACGAGTGTGCTCTCACCATCACACCGTGTCCCACCCAGGCTATAAGGACAACGGACACCTTCCAGCTTCTGTTTGCTGCTTGTTTGCTAAGCGCAAGGCATTATGGGTACATTATGGGATGCAGAGGAGAAAGACAAAGAACGCGGAAACTGGAGTCTCTCAGCTAGGACCCGGAACAGGTTGGAGCCTATCAGGGGCAGGATGGAGTGAGAATCACTGTGGGGGCGGATGCAGGATCAGCATATAAACAACTTGGGTATAAAAGGGTCACTAGCACACCAGGGGAGGTCCCTGCCCAAAGAAGAGGCCACTGCGCTGGCACTCTGGGGGCTCGGACCCTAGCTCGAGCTAGACAATAAAACTCCTTTTGATAATTACAGCCTCAGTGACTCTGTCTCTCTGTCCTGCGGCCCTGCGAATCTCGGCTATATAACACATCCATCCCGGAACCCGAGGGCCGAACTCCCCCCACCTCCTCTTTCCCTGAAACACGGGTGGCTGTGGCCGCATCTGCCATCAGCTCACTGAGCCCTGGCCCCCTCAAGGCCGAGCCTTCCCTCCTCTTGACCCTATTCCCTCTAGTTCCTTTTAGGGTCTTGCCCCCTCCGCTATGTAGTTATTCTTTCATTTTCCATCTCTTTTTTTCTCCATACTTGTTCTCGGTGAATGACGCCACTGTTTTCAGAGTCACTCAAGTTAGAAATCGGGAGCCACTTTGCACCTTTTTAATCCTTCATGCCCATATCTAGTAATATTAGCAGTGATAATATTCAATCGTAGGGTGACTGCCCTGTGCCAGCCACTGTCCTAAGTGCTATACGGATATTAGTTCACCTAATCCTCTCTACCATTCTATGAATTAGATATTACTCTTATCACCATTTTGCAGACAAGGACACTGAGGCACCAAGAGGCTAAGTAGCCTCTGCCAGGACACCCTGCTGGTGAGCGGTGAGGCAGAGAGGAAGCACCAGATGCTGACTCCTGACTATGTTGGGAATTTTCCCACCATATATTAATAATATTATCTAATTCCAGGTTCTTCACAGCCCTTATCTCAGCTGCGAGAGCCCCCAGAATGGCCAGGCTGGCTCTGGTCTCGCACTCCGCAGATTCTTACCCTGCAGTGTTTCCCCCAGACTGGCTGGCCTGGCGACAATATTAGCTTCACTGTTTAAACTCTAAGAGTGGATGAAGTGGAAATGATGATTGTTTTGTTGAGATTAATCCTGTAACTTTTTAAAAAAGACTTTATGTTGATGACTTATAAATGTGTGAATTGGGCCAAAGAAAGCTGATAGAATAAAATGAAGTAATTAAGTCTCAGGCTGAGACTAATGGATTCAAATCCTGACTCTAACATGTCCTAGCTATTGAATTTGGGCAAGTTACTTAACTTCTCTGTGCATTAGCTCCTCTTCTTTGACATGGGAATCATAAAAATACATCGTAGGGTGATTGTGAGAAATAAATGAAATTAGTTAATATACGTAGAATGTTTGTAAGAATGCCTGGCAGCAAGTAAATTACTATGTGAGCATCAGCTATTCTTACCCACACGTGGAAGCTGGGCAAGCTGGTTGGAGAACAGGATTAGAATTCAAAATAGTCTTGATAAACTATCATACGTTTCATCAGGAGACTGTAATAGTTAGCCTGCCAGGATTCATTATAACACATATTGTGATGAGCTTCGTAACATTGCTTTATGATGGAGATCTTGCATTTGTGGGACTGAATCATACCAAAAGCCTGTCTTCTGGTATTTGAAGTTGCCTTCCTTGATTTGGAAGCGGGAACGCCGGCCATTGCCAAAGTAATTCCATATAGACATGTGTCCTCTTCCAAACAAGTGTAGGGTTTCTTTTAGACAAGCGTAAGGGCTATAATCCATATGACATAATTTTGAGGATACTATGTTAGCACCCCAGTAAGCCAGGAAATCAATCTCCAGCCACCACAACCCTCTAGGAAACATCTGTGGGACCACTTGCCATGAGAAGGAATGAAAGTGGGCCTGGCAGCCCCGGCTCAGCAGGGGGCTCTATCCAGGAGGGTTAACGGGAAGCAGCCTGCTGGCCCGGGACTGGTCCCTTTCTCCAGGTTTCTGAAAGCGCAGGAGTGTCATAAGAGGTGGCACAGACAACGGTGCCAGTCCATGGTGACTTGTCCTCCAAATCTTCAACTACTGGGAATAGTTACCGTTCAAACCTTTCCCTTAAGCAAACACCAATTCCACTTTCTCTGGGCTCTGAAAGATCCAGGCCTGCCCACTGAACATGTGGTCTGTACAAGATTTGACCCTGACTGCTTAAAGTCCAATAATTTATCTTCTTTTTCAAACTGGCCATACTCAGCAGCCAGATACATGAAGCAATGCTAGATTTCGAAGTGCGTGATAAAGAGAGAAAACCAAAGATGAATTCGATCCAACCTGAGAACTAAGTGAGCAGCTTACAAAAAGAGGAGGGGGCCTGGGAACCCAAAGAGACAGCTTGACAGCAGACAGAAAACGATTTAACACTCAGACAGGGGAGAAAATTGAGATCCACAACTATGGCCAAAAGATACAACCCGAACGAACTGCCCCGAAACGAGAGCTAAAGGACACGATGTATTACATAGACTTTTCCCATCACAAGATGTAAGCTAATCTACTTTGCTAAAAACAAACACATTTCACCCTTGAGAGTGTATTAAGTACTCTGAAAAGGGTCTGGGATTTAATTTGTAAGACACATTTCACCAGATATTTAGAAGTTTCGCTGTAGAATTCCTGGCCTCTAGTGTTCTTTATTTTCTGACTCCTGTGAGATAATCAGAACCACATTCTCTCAGGGAGCGAGTCATAGCCTCACTTTTTCCTAACTCTTATGTTTCCCAAGTAAATGCCTGCATATCAATTTTTTTTCTAAATAAAGGTTTCAAAGAATTTAATGACAAATCACCCACACATATACTATTTTTGTAAATGAAACAATGGTCCAAACGAGCTAGAAATGCCTTTTATCCATTGCCCTTTCTGGGTTTTGGGGCTGGAACTGGTAGCAATCGCACCTGTTTTTCTTCAATGGCACTATTGGTATTTTCAACTTGCAAACTTTGAGGAATAATCTAACTGGTCAGCAAAGCTTTCTGAGCACTGACTGTACAGCAACTCTTCTAATCCTGGAGCACAGCATAGCTACACCGGGTTTAGTGTTTTTGCAGATCTCACAGATCATTCTGCGTCTGCTAAAACAGACACAAAGGAAAGGCATTGTGTTCACGACACTGCTTTAGATGACTTCACAGGGAATATATTTTTGTCTGTGCTCCACAGTCAGAAGCACACGGTGATTAGCATAATTGTTAACTGCAAATCTACCGTGTTGGTTATTTGTCTTCTACTGACTCAGGTAGTGATGATATTTTGAGGAAGTAAATCAGATTATCCGATAGGCCAGTGATTAAAAGATGATAAATCTTGGGGGTAGGGAATTAGTGAAAAAAAATGAAGCCATGTTAATTTTAGTGGTGTTTAAAATGAAATAGTATAGATGCCATTATAAACTGAAAGTCCTGCGACTTACCACTTCATGCTTTTTTGAAAGGCCTGCCATAGAAACATTTTTAAAAGATAGCTCAAGTGCTTGAGGTGATGGATACCCCAATTACCTTGATTTAATTCATGCACATTGTATGCCTGTATCAAACATCATATTTATCCTGCCAATATTAATATATACAACTATTATGTACTCATAATTAAAAATTAAATTTTTTTAAAAGATAGCTCAAATAAAAGGTAGAATTCTAGAAGTTGTCTCTTTCTCTGATATTTAATTCATTCCTCTTAATCAAATATTGTTCTTTCTAGAAATCCTTTCTCTTGGTGCCTGAGTTCGTCTCCCTTCTGCATGCCTCCTCGTGCTGTCAGGCGTAAGCCCTTATCCTCACCTGCCCGGACAAGGGCAGCAGCCTTCAAACTGCCCATGCGCCCTCCAAGCTATACCCACAGACCCACCTGAAACATTTACACCACCCAGTGATTGAATCTAACCTGGATCAAAGCACAGGCATCTTCCAAAAAGTAGAGTTAAGGCTGAAATATAAATAAAGGATAATGGATATGTAAGAAGTTAGGCCCGGGAGGTTTGATGTGTTGAAGTCTTTGATATACAACTAAGGCATCTCACTCAATTTGACAGGCAGTAGACATCTATCAGGTGTTTCTATTTTTTACATCAATAGTATGGTTTAGGAAAATTAATCTTGCTATGTTCATGAATTGGAAGGAAAAGGGACTAAACTATCGCACTCATCTTAGGTAATAAATAGAGGTTCTCAGTAAGAATTATGGCAGTGACAATGGAAACAAGGCGAGAGACACCAGTGCAGTTGTCAGAATTTTGTCATAATCTTTGTCATTATGGTAGGTAGAAAGTCCGGAAAGAAATAAAAATTACTTAGAAAAATCTTTCATTGCTTAGTTTTATCATCGAAGACTTAGAAATGAGTTTCTGTTCAACCCTTCTAGGAGCAAAAGTGACTGTGAATTTGCTTTTCCAGTAGGGTCAAGCAGAGCGAAAAGAGGCGCCTGTTCAGTGGCGTACTCGCCACAGTCAGAGCTGGTGGACGCTCTGGCTGTGAATTCCTGGCTGCCGTCTTTGTCCTGTGGCCTCTGCAGCTTTTCTAAACAACTGCCAGCCGCGTCTTTCCTTAAGAGAAAGACCTTACTTGCTGTCTGAAAGGACCACATCCACCAAAACATTCAAACAGCGGTCTGAAGCAAGAAAAGGCATCGCCAGAGAATTACCGAGTGTCAGTGGTAGTGGGCTGGGCGTCTTCTACATTTCAACTGGCACCGGGATCAGAAGAGCCCGGCTTCTGCAACCTGAAGGCCGCTGGTCTCGGGGAGGACATTGCGGGTCACCGATCAGCTGCGCTACACCATCCCCGCAGGATAATCTCCCGGGCAACAATCCTAGTCCACATTCTACTGGTGCAATAAACATCATAAACAAATACCACGGCCATTTGCCTAGTTAGCTGTTTGCAGGATTCTCAGTTGGGAGAGGCCCACACAGCCTCCGTGCGGCTGTTCATGTGTGCTCTCTGACTGGTCGTGTAGCGCTGAGTTCTAGAAATCTTGGAGGACTGCCTTTCCCTCTGAGCCTGACGAAGGTCAGTTCTACCTACGACTTCTTCCAAGTGTCTTTGGGTCACGTTTACAGGCAAAGAGGATCCACTGGTTGGGACGAGCCACCGAAGCCTTCGAACTGTTTCCACTCATAGCCAAAGTGTGGTTTGCCGGGACTCACCAACCCATCAGCCGCCACCAAGGCCCTCACGGGAAATAAGCCGGGAGGCAGGAAGGACTCCAGGCCTTGGCTTTGCACCCCCCTCGCCCGTTTCAGACTCACAGAAACCTTGTGGATGCGGCCGGGCAGGCAGGTGCCAAGCCCCATGGCACTTGTGGTCAAGGCGGCCATTCTCTGGAACGCTTAAAGGCCAAAATGCTGTTTTTAGAAGGAAAGTACTTCCAGAACTATACTGTGGCCTTTAACTTAATTAGTCAATTAAAGTAAGAAAGTCTCTCAAAAGAATCACGCGAATCAAAGGAAGTTGCCCAAGGCTGCTTCCAGGGAAAGAAAAGAGTCTTTCGCAAGGCAGAGGCCAGAGGTGTGGGCCTAAATGCTTTCCAAAGACTTTAGCAAAAAGTTTACAAAAAATTATTATAGATTCTCAATGAGCTCCAGTCCTGGGATGTGCACGTACCTGTGTAACAGACCTCAGAGGTGGGCCCCTCGAAAAGTTAATACTGCAACTTGAAAATTTCAATCTATATTATTCCCATTTCAAAACTTAATTTTTGGTCAGATTAAATAAGAAACACATCTAACAATATCATCTGGATTTTTTTTATTGTATTAGAACAAAAAGAAATTGAAAATATTGAAATATATTTTCAACAAAATGTAAGGCACTCTTAACTAAAATCTACGCCTTTTCAATGGTACATGTCAAATGTGGGTATTCCAAAGTAATTCTTATCAGTTTTTAAATTCCTCTACTCTTTTGGATTTAAGTATAGACTTTAAACACATAAAGATGCCCCAAAGTGCATCTTTAGTTGAGAAACATTTTCCAGTAATTATACATACCTCTAACCTTGGCTGTCACCTAGAACTTATATTCTAGTGGGGGAAGACAGTAAAATAATCAAATACATAATATGTCTGTGTTCAGTGCTTTGGAAAAATATAAAGGACATGAGATGGTGGTGAGGGAACAGAGGACCTCATGATAACTATGATGATAGATGTCTTGGACAGTAAAGAGATAAAAAATTAATTCAGAAAACATGCCAGGCTAGCCTGTGAATTATTCAAGCTCTTAAGCACCTGCTAATGGTGAAAATAAAGACAGCTTATTTTCCACTTTAGTTTTCTTCATTGATATAATTCAAGAAATGATTTGTTAAACTTTTTATTTTGTTTGGTCTCATGTGAACTCTTGAGCTTAGTTTCTTCATCAAAAATAGAGAGTGGTGGTAAATCCTTGTTTAGGAAGTTTTAGAGAAACTTGCTATTCACATATAGAAGGTATTTTAATGTTAAGGGTCAAATACTTCCTTCCCTACTACGTTGCATTTACTCATTGGGTCTTTCAGACGTATTATGAATAGATGCATTTACATTTGCCCATCATAAATTTTTCTTCCAGTACTGATATTTATTCATAGTGTATGGAAATCAGTCATTTTGTATTTGAATGATGTTGAAAACTGTCAAGCCTTTTTAAGATATTTAGAAATATAGTTTTGTGTGATTCCTTTCTCCCTCACTGAATATATAGTAAACAGGGTTTTACAAGGCAATTTAAATGGAATATTTCTTATTTATCTTTTTAATTCACTAGATGGTATTTTAAAAAGATAATTTTTAAGGAATTGGCTAAACTTTATAAGATCTTTTCTTTCACAGAAATAGAAAAATTTCCTTAGAAATTGCAAGTTTTCTCAAATGGTAAACACTATCAACTTTTCTTCAGTACTAGATTCCTGAGTTTAATTAATTTCCAGATAAGTCATAAAATACAGTGCACTGCTACTTCTTTGTTCAATATTTCATAGACTTTCTAAGTCTTGCATTTGCTTTTATGATAATATTTGTCATTGTCCAAATATTTTATTAATAATTCAAAGAAATCATTTACCTACCATATGACCTCACACTGACACTTTGCAGAAAGGACACTTCTAATCTCCATCTGCACCCCAATCTTGCACAGTCTTTATGCATGTTATTTTTTAAAAGTAAGTTATATGAGTTTTTTTCTTATATGGCAAACTCATGTTCATTGTAGAAAACTTGGAGAAATTACTCATTATCATACTACGCAAGAAAATAATTTTGGGGGGATGTATTGTTTAATCTTTTGCATGAATATTTACATTTTAAGGTTTGCATTTTTAAAGTCTTGTGAGTTATAGTCTCATGTAATTAAGTCTATATGGGTCAAAATAGTAGTCAGTAATGAAGACTTTAAAGCCAGTTTTATGGGATTATTTATTTGGGGCCCTTCAGTATGGGGTGTTTAACATTGTGTTCCTCCACTTACTGCACAACATTATCACCACATCATCCAGGGCCCTCCGAGCTTTCATTCTCTCTCTGATTCTTCATCCATCTTGCCATAAATTTGAATTATTTAGCTGGTATAATAAACATATATTGGCATTTACTCTTATATATCTTCCTATATATTTCATTGATTTCTGCCTCATCTTTATTATTTTCTTTTTGTTTTCTGTGTTTTGTTCTTCATCGCTCTTTTTCCAAAGAGACAGAAATAAATAAAAAGAGAAGTCTCCTGTGTGTTAGTTTGGTAGGGCTGCCATAACAAAGTGCCACTGCCTGGGTGGCTTAAAAGAAAGAAATTTATCTACCAGTCCTGGAGCCTAGAAGTCTGAGGTCAAGTAGGCAGCAGGGCTGTTAGTTCCTTCTGAAGGTTGAGAAGAAATGATCCACTCCTGGGCCTGTCTCCTTGGCTTGTGGATGGCCGTCTTCTCCCTGTCTTCACTTCCTCTTCCCTCTGTGCGTGTCTGTGTCCATATTCCTCTTCTCATGTGCCATACTGGAATGGGGCCCACCCTAATGACCACATTTTAACTGAGTTGCTTCTGTAAAGACCCTATGTCCAAATGCGGTCCCATTCTGAGGTTCTGAGGGTTAGAACTTACACGAAGTTTTGCAGGGGACACAATTTGGTCCATGACACTCTGTTACAGAGGCATTTCCAAGCCAGTGGGAAGAGGCCTTCAACAAATAACAAGGAAGCCACATGGTGATAAGTGGTATGACAAGACATGAAGCCAGAGGAATAGTGAGGGCTAGGGCATGGGAATGAGTTGGTTGGCGCACAATGCTTTGGCACTGGTTTGGATATTTCTCTAATGCACAGAAATGTGAGTAACCAAAGTCATGGCCACACCAGATGGGCAGTATTGCCAATGGAGCAGATATATTCTTCTTTCTAGGGTGACAATAACTGACCTTTTTGTGATAACATTTTTTTCTTGATTGGGGGTCCAACGTAAAGGCCCTTTCTCAGTGTAAAACTAAGATGCCAAGTTTCTGTCTTGAAGGGAGAGGCTGAGACAAAATAGTGGTGTTAAATTACATAAGCAGGAAGCCACTGGCCTGAGGCTGTCTTTGCATTTTGAGCTCCTTCATAACAAACCACAACCTAACTTAGTAAGTAAACAAATTGGAAACCTAATTTGGGAGTACAACAAACAGCCAATCTTGGCCAATCACAAGCAGCCCAGCATCAGCCAATCACAGGCAGCAACTGATCAGACCATGTCCAAATAAGGCAAATGTTTAGCTGTAACCAATCAAGCTATTCCTGTACTTTCCTTCCCTGTTCTCTCATTAAATACTCACTTCCCATCTTGCAAAGGGGAGTTCTCTGAACCTCTTCTGGTTCTGAGTGCTGCCCGATTTGTGAATTCTTTTTTTTTTGCTCAAACAAGCTTTGTTAAATTTAATTTGTCTAAAGTTTTCCTTTTAATAATGACTATGCTTTAAAAAATAATTTTGTAAAAGGCTATCTTCATGGCCAGTAGAGCAGGGTGGCTCTGGAGAAATTATGATAATGTTAC
The DNA here is from genome assembly GCA_008750895.1 of Mirza zaza. Taxonomy (NCBI): domain Eukaryota; kingdom Metazoa; phylum Chordata; class Mammalia; order Primates; family Cheirogaleidae; genus Mirza; species Mirza zaza. The sequence goes on from VSMD01047962.1 coordinate 73,366, forward strand.
ATAATTTATTTTACATCTTTGTAGACTGGAGCTGGGAAAAGCCAAAGGAAACTGGGGCTGTGAGACTCTGGGGAGAAATGAGATGAGGAAGAGGACTCAGGCTGGAGGAAGAATACCCTCAATGCTTCTGAGCCAAAGAGAGAATTAGCTTGTGGGGGAATTCTCTGGGAAATAGATTTTTCATTAGATTTTAGAAAGAATGATGCCTGACATTCAGTTTTGAGATTTTTCCTTCTCCTGACTATGCTTTTCAGGTTTTCAGTAAACCCTTAGGGAGCTGTTTCCACCTGGCCTCATTTCTGTTGTGAAGGTGGCTCTTGTCTTTTGAGACCCGAGTTTCAGAAGCCTTGCTGACTCGAGAGAACAACGCCCAGGGAGCAGTAGTTCCTAGAGGAGACTGACAAACAGCAGAGGTTAGTGTGGCTCATGGCCAAGCTCTGCAGATCTCTGGGATGGGATGCAAGGGACAAGGAGAATTCAGAATACTAAAAGAAAGAAAACTATATTGACCTATTTTTACTGGGATGGAAGTGTTGGATTATTGCTATGTGATAATAGATTGATTATAGAACATGTGAAGTCTTAAAGACACGGTTGGACTCTAGAAACACATAGAATGAGTCATTTCCTTGGCATTAGATTTCCTCCAAAATGTTGACTTATCGAGAAATTTGTTTGTGAAATAGCAAAATGACATCCCGAGTATTTTCGCAAACATCGGTTTTTCTCTTACTAATAAGTTTAGGTGTATCTACTCCAATAAGTGCTCATACACATTTGTTAGTAAGTACATATTGCTGTTAAATATATGGATTTAAAATTAATGAAGCTATATTAAAAATACAAAAAATTTTCAAAGATTTTTAAGATACTGAGGAGCTTATGGATTTTTTCAAAATTACTGTGTCTGTAATCTAAGTGAAAGCAAAGACCCAAGGAAGCAAGCTGAGTGCTGAAGCAGCCTTAGCCTGAGGCATTTGCTAATACAGGTGAGCCTAAGTTTTTGTTCTGAAGGTCTTTTGGGATGATGACTATATGTGTCTAAACCCAGAGCCTACCCTTGTGTTCCAATCTAACAGGAAAACTGGCCCCTCTCAAGGGAGGATTCCCCTAAAGCTAGAACTTCGGAGAAAAGGTGAGCCAACAATAAATTTACCCCCACTCCCCACACCTAGTGGACTGTGCAGAGGCTGCCTTGGCTCCAGGGAGTAAAGGACAACTTAGATAAGTTGTGATCTAAGCTGGCCCAAGTCACACGCCTAGACGGTCTAAGGATGCTCAAGCCTTGACTTCAATTTAAAGACTTCCTGGACATTTTCTAAATGCCTTACAAGAGCAAAAGTAAAACTTATCTGTAGGAATGCACCTTTATTCATGATCTTAAATAAATTCTACATAGAATACTCTATAAGATATCTTGTAGATACTATATAAGAACAATACACAAAAGAGTAAACGATAACTAAACACATAAGAATACAAAGCAATACAAGAGAGAATTAATTTAAAAAATAGAAGAACAAAACTCCAAATATTAAAACTATTAGACAGATTATTAACCAATTATACATCTATGTTTTAAAAAGTTCTAGGCCTTAAAAGTTTAAAATAACTTTAGGGAAACAGAAAGCCATACAAAGCAATCTAACCTCAAATCTAAGATTTGAAAAAGAACCAAATAGTATATTCAAAAGTTAAAAATATTAAAAGTGTAAAATACAAAAGAGAATGAACAAAAAAATGGCTAGCATGTAGGTGAATCTAAATAACTTACCATAAAACTGCAGTAATAATCCTGTTCCAAGACATTTCAGAAAAGACAGAAAAAAATGAAGGCGAGAATAACATATAAACCAGGAGGATGCATGAATGTACATTGTCTTTTAAGGCCCTATGGAGATTAAAAGTATTAATTAATATTAGATTTTGAAAAGTCTGCAGATTGATAAGTAACAACCAATAATAAACAAAATAATTTAAATAAAAAGAAAACACAGAAGGGTAAAAATTAATCAACAAAAAGTCGAGAATAGGGAGAAAAACAAAAAATAGGGAATAAATATAAAAGCACAAAATATGACAATATATTCAAACATAATTATTTCATTAAATGTAAAGGGGCTAAGTACTCCAAGACACAAATTTCCAGACTAGATTTTTTAAAATTCAATTATAGACTGCTATGAGAGATGTATCTAAATTATAAAGCCATAGAAAATGACAGAGAAAAACGTACCACATAAATACCAATCAGAGTTTTGTAGACTATCAATAGTATTTATATGAATGGACTACCATATATAATATGTTGATTTGCTGCTGCAAAGATAATATACCTTGATATGGGCTATACTGATATTAGACTTCAGAGTAAAAGGCATTCCTTGAGATGAAGAACATAACTTGACAATGATGTATTTACTGAAAGACAACATCACTCACATTAAATATTATATTAATAACATCCCTACAAAATACAGATGTAAAATCTCTTGTCCACAAGGATGCAATACACAAAGCACTGCAAACTGAAAGACTTGCAAGCTTGCAACCAAAACCAGAGCTGAACAGATGTCACTCCATTTACAGTCTTTATTCTCTTTAGTATGAATGGTGGTGACGTCATGGTAGAATATGAACGGGTTTTAACACAGGATATTTTTCTGACCGTGTTCCACAGGTTACGTAAGTTATGGTACACATGCTCTCTGTTTCAAAATTGATTTTCCCTTTCATTCACAATCCTGATCATAGTGGCAGATTCTTAACTCATCTCTCTGAGTAACTGAAGGAACGTTCAGGCAAAAATTATGACTAACGAAGTTGGCCAAGTGTATATAAATATCATGTAAATGACACTATGCTGAACTACAGCAAATATATACATACATATATATAATATATTCTTTTATTAATAAATGACCACGACACATTTTTTTTTCAAAACGGCATATATAAATCAAATGCCGCAAATTTCATAAGATTGAAATCGTACAGAACATGTTTCAAAATGGAAATGTAAGTTAAAAAATGGCAAAGAAAAGAAAGGAACTAATTATCGTAAAGTAGGGATGGTGGCCCTTTGGAGGGCTAGGGGAGGTACGTGAGCTTGGGAAGGAAGACAGGGACTTCTGAGGTAGTGGCAGAAAAAAAAGAGAAAGCATGGCCTATATCTCAGGATTTTTATATTCTATAAGACATAAAAGAAACACTGTTGATATCTTCAATGTATAACACAGGGGCAGTTGTTTGCTTGCATCACCATTGTGACACTGTATCTCATGGGGGCATATCGTAATAGGAGGTCGTGGTATATAAAAATCATTTAGAAGCAACCTTTGATTGCTAAGTTATCACTGTGTAGAGTTGAACCTAAAAGCATCTGTTTTCACATTACATTCACAGTCCTCCACTAGGTTCCTTATTATTATATGTAAAAACACAAGTCATTTTTTTTTAAAGGAACTTACATCTTAAGAGGAAAAAGACGTCAAAAGGTAACCATGCCAGGAAAGCAGACATAAAAGCTGTCCAATAAGTAATGCAAGCCTCACTCTTTCTGGGAATAGTGGGGCAGAATTGATCACACGAGCTAAACCAGCAGAGACAGAGTAGTTTCAGGAGAACTAGAACTCGTACCGCACACTAAGAACAAGAGGATTTTTGCAGACAGAAAGGAAATGGCAAAGGGACGTGGCGTTGTGGGCAAAAATAGCTTCTGAGCAAATGCAGGAAGTGGAAACCTAAATGGCCTCTATGTGAAGAAATTCATGTTGGGAGTAGTAGAGAAAGAAAACAAATTGTTAAGTTGATTTTTATGTTGGGTATATTTTTTTAAAAGGTTGGAAAATAATCTAGATTGATTTAGATGTTTTACTATCTACCAAGAAAAGATCAAGTGTTTTTTAGCGCCATAATTCTACATATTTTGACCAAAAAAAAAAAAAAAGAAGTAAACAGCAACAACAAAAAACATAATTATGAGTTCTAGTTGTTTCCAGAACCAGTTAACAAATTAGAGAAGGTTAATTGTCTTCCAAAGTTACCTATTACATCATCATATCATTCTTTATATTTTGGTAATAAAATGTTTACTGGGTCAGTGTTAATTAGCAAGTTCAAACAAAAGGAAAATTAAAATCTCTGGGTTGAAAATTAATTCCTAACAAAATGAGAGAGAGAGACAGACAGTGCATGCAAAAAAGCATGAACATGGAGAGAAATAAATGAATCCCTATAAATTCATTTCTTATTAATTTCTTCAGGTGTTTACCAAAGGCCTTGTTTAGAGACCTTTTATAGCATTTTAGTGAAGTTTCCACCAGACCTCAGGGAACCTGAAGTCAGATCATTCAGTCAAGTCTTGCTACTGTCACTCTGTCGTTCAGATCTGCAACTTAGCTGTGTGCTCTCTGGAACTCTCGTTTGCCTGAAGTACCTTTTCCTCACAGACGTTCTCAAATGTCTGTGTGTACAGAGTCCCTGGGTTCAAATCATACCTCTGCCATTTGGTAGCTATATGATCTGGACTAGGATGTGTTTCCTCATCAGGATAATGGAAAAAAATAATACCACCTACTTCCTAGCGTTGTAGAGAGGCTACTAGAATGCCTGGCAGGTAGTAAGTGCTATTTATGTTTCATCCACTACTATTAATGTTAAAGAAGATTATGGGTGATGCCTACCTTATAGAATTGTTGTGAGTAAAAAAGATATAAAATATGCTCTACAAAAGCAAGTGTGTGTATGTGTGTTTTAATTTACCAGTCAGGACAGCCAACATATTTTCTGCAGTTATGAACAACTGCCCCCAAATGTGGCTTAAACAACAAAGCTTATCTCTAGTTCTCCACATATGGCCAAGCAGGGCTAGTGGAGGGTTGTGGGGGAGACTCTTGCCGCGGTGGTCTCGGGCTGAGGCTCTGCCTCGCTGGATGCTGACGTCACAGCACGAGGCTTTGGGGCCAACCAGGGTAAAGAGGGCTGAAGAGGCGCTCAGTGCCCCAGATGCACGCTCTGCTCACATCTCATTAGCCAGAGCAAGTCAGGTTGTCACTCTCAGTTCTAAGGGTGATGAGCAACGGTGTTTTCTGAATGTGGCTGGTGGGAGTGGGGTGAGGAGAATGGAAATATTTGTGACGACTGGGAATGTCTGTCTCTCATAATGACCAAGGAGGCTCTCCATAGGCCAGATAGACTCAAGTTCCTCACAGCTTATTTTGTCACCTGAGCATAACAAAATATAACTGGTAACTTCTTTGGATGACTTTTTCCAAGTTGCGATCCACTGCCTGGTAAACATGCTGGCAGGTATGCTGGTACCTTTGCGACTTGGAGATAGCTTATCGTACCAAGTGGTTCCCAGGTGCCACATGACCACCCGTATTCTTTGCCACTCTCTGCATATCATATTCGGTGAGAAGATCGCTGACGCTCCGGTGAGAATCCAGCTAATGGACCATGGGTTCATTCGGATTTCCTGGTCAGATTTCATGAACTCAAAATTCAGATGTGCAACTTCATCACTGTGACTCTCGTTACTAACTTCCCCTCCTCCCTGGAGGGGATTTGCACATTGGAGATGGTGTGTACACCTGGCACAGGATGGTACAAGGATACGAGGTGGCTTTTGGAAAGTGCTTGGCAAATTGTCCTTATGGAGACAATACAAATGTTATCTGTTACTATTTCCTCCATGAAGCAAGTGGGAAATAGAAAGTTTTTTCTTGGAAAGATTTATTTTTCAGATGAGAAATAGAAAATGGTATAGTCAAATAACACTATGAGTTTAAAGATTCTGCAAAATTTCAAAGACAATCCATTTCAGAAATTATATAGTATAGTTAGTCAGCACCCCCAAAAAATAACCCAAGGAGAGGAAAATGGGGTTAGGGATGGGGTAAGGGGCTTATTACACATGTGTGTATGTGTATATATATATGTATATGTGTTTATATTTCTCTATTATATGAAACTTGATACAGAGAATATATTCATCTATTACTTATATAATAAAAATAACTTAAATGTTATAAAAAATAATGGCACAATGGTCAATCAAGGAATGAAAGGCTACACATCAGAATACACATAATGACATACTTTTTAGTTGATAATTGATAGAAAATTGTAAAATCTCATTTCTGTTACTAGACTAACAATTAGTTTTTAAAACTCTTTTTGGTAACAACATATGAGACCTAGAAAAGTTAAAATAAGGTAATAAGAGAGGTTGAAAAACTATAAGCAGATAATCTATTCAGAGTAAAATATAATTTTGAAGCCCACTTCATACAGATGAAAATTCATGAAAACTCATTTCATGCTTCTGTAAAATTGCTTTCAGTTATTTTCAAGGACTAGTAAACACTGAAAAAAGCGAATAGAACAGGCCCAGTGCAACAAAGATTTAACAGAGTAGCTAAAATTAGCCTTTAAAATGAATACTGCATTTTTGAATTAAGAAATTGGACCAAGTCCTCCTGAGGCTTATCTGGGTTTGGCTTGGAGCCTGCAGAAGTACTTATTATGGTCAACCTCTGCTACCGAAACACTCATTACGGCTGGCTGGAGTCGGGCTTGGTCAACGGGAAAGAAGCTTTTCATTACATTCAGTCTCCATGCTTCTGTCTTTCATGGTGTTTTAATTCAACTGGGGATGGGGAACCTGCCACCTTCTGATTTTAACATTTTTCTTTTTCTTTTTAAGCACCAAAGCAGTCAGGAAAAGCTTCATGTTTCTCTGCTGCACCCCTTTTAATAAAAGGATTTGTTCTGTAAAATTCAGATTCAGTCAAAAGGCTGCACTCAGGGATGCAGAAGGCCACATGTGGCCCCCAGGCTGCAGGTTCCCCACCCCGGCAGGGGTCCCTCTAATGTTCCAGCCCGCTTGTGACTCCCAGAAGTAACCACTATCACGCTTTTTAACACCACATATTAATCCCACCTGTCTTATACCTTGGTAGAAATGGAATTACATATTGCAGATTCTTGTGTTTTGAGATTATGCTATGAGACCCAAACATGTTTTTGCATGTAGCAATCCTTTGTTCGTGCTCATTGCTGTATACTAGTCCGTTCCATTAATATATCACAATTGACTTATCTGATGCACACTTGATGGGCATTAGGATTTCAGGTCCAGGCTACTAGGCATAGTGCCACGATGGACTTTTAAATATATTTTAAAGAACCTGTATATGACTTCTAATTATTCAGAGTCTAGAATATATTATAAAACTGGAATTCCTACATGTTGACAATGATATACACATATGGTGTATATATGTTCAAACTTAGTAGATACCGCCACACAGCTTTGCACAGAGGCTATAACAACTTACACTTCCACCAAGAGAGCGTGAGTTCCTATTCGTATCACTTATATCCTTGTCAGCACTTGTCACCTCCTGTCTTTTTTCATTTTAACCATGTAAGTCCTTCAGCTTTGTTTCTCCCAGTCCTTTCTGCCTTGTTTATCTTTAGGCTTTGCATTTCTACATACATTTTGTAATTAGTTGCAAATTTTCACAAAATCTTTTAAGATTTGATTGGAATTGTATTGATTCTTTCTATTTGGGGAGAATGCACATCTTTGCAATAGTGAGTCTTCCAGTTCAGAAACATGGTGCCTCTTTCCAGATACATTTAGGTCTTTTAAAATTGTTCTTAATAATGTGTTATCATTTCGTCATACAGGTACTTAATATCTTCTGTTAGATTTATTTGTAAGTATTTATTTTTATATTATGGTAAACAATATTTTAAAATTTCAAGTTCTGTTTGTTCATGAGATACAAAAAATACCATAAAAATGCCAAAAATATACCATTTTTACATATTGACAGTGATTTTGCCAAATTTTTTTACTGATTTGAATATTTTGTCTGTAGGTTTTGAGGGGATTTTCTATACACACAATCATTGTAACTCTGAATAATGATGTCTTTTTATTCTTCTTCTTGCATCTTTAAAAAATTTTGTCTTATCGTACTCTCCTCTATAACATGTTGAATGGAAGCGGTGAAAAGAGAATCCTTGTCTTGTTCCCGTTTTCAGGAAGACAGCTTTCGATAATTCACTATTTGATGTAGGATTTTTATTTTTTTGGATGCTCTTTATTAAATCAAAGAAATTTCCTTCTAATCTTAGTTTGGTAAAAGTTATTATTATGTGTGCCTATTGAATTTAATCAAATGTGTTATTCTACAAATGCTGAGATTATCTTTGCTTATGGTGAATTACACTGACGGACTACACAGGGTATAAGCACTTTTGCTCTTCTGGTATAAACCTCATTACAGTTGCAATGAATATACTTTCTTAATATTGCTGAATTATTTTATATATTTCTTAGGATTTTTACATCTATTTTCGTAAGAGGTTGGTTTATAATTCTCTTTCCTTACAGATCCCTTTGGGTTTCATATCAAGGTTAAGCTAGCCGTGTAAAATGCATTTGTAAGTAGTCCCTTTTTTCCTATTTTCCAGAAGAGTTTCTATAAGATTGGTATTGTTACTTTTTTAATATTTGGAGGAATCACTAGTGAAACTTTGTGTTTCAGGAATTTTCCTTTTTTTTTTTATTTCCAGCTTTATTGAGGTACGACTGACAAATAAAGACTGTACACATTTAAGTTGTATAACGTTATGTCTTGATTTGTGGGTACACTGTAAAATGATTACCACAATCAAGCTAATTAATATATCAATCACCTCATATAGTTACCCATTCTCGTGTGTGTGGTGAGAACAGTGGAGACCTATTCTCTTAGCGAATTTCAAGAGATACTTGAACTCATTCATCCAGAACTCCATCTTCTCACTTAAAGTTTGTACCCTGTGGCCAACATTCCCCATTTCTCCCATCACAGCCTCCAGTAACCACCTTTCTACTCTATGTTTCTATGAGTTTGACTTTTTTAGATTATACAAGGGAGATCATGCAGCATTTGTCATTCTGTGCCTGGCTTTTCTTACTTAGCATAATGTCTCAGCAGTTTTCTTTATGGCAAGGTTTTCAATAACTGATTCAATGTATCTGCTTGTATTCAAGTTTTTAAATTCTTCTCTTTATTTTAATTAGCTGTGTTTTTCAAGGAATTTGTCCATTTCCCCTAAAATGTTCTTATTATCATTTTAATATGTTTGGAATGTGTGGTGATGTCTTGTTTTTCATTCCCAGTAAGGGTCATTTGCTCTTTCTCTCTTTTTAAATTAAGTTTCACTAACGTTTATTATTTTATCATTCATTTACAAAAACGTTAATTAGCTCTGAGGATTTTCTCCATTATATGTTTGTTTTCCAAGCTGACTGATTTTCTTACTTTCCATGGATGACTACTTAGCTTTCTTTGGAAGTGATTTAACATTCTCTTTCTAGGCTCTTCACAGGGGAACTTAGGTTATTGATTTTCAATCTTTTTTCTTTTACTTCTATATCCTTTTGAGATGCATACATTTTCTTCCGAGTACTGCTTTATCTGTATCTGCCATATTGTGATATAAGTGTCATTGAATGAAAATATTTTCTAATTTCCATTTTGAATGCTACATTGATATCGTAGATATTTGAAAGTCTCTTCCTTACTCTCCAAACAGTTGGAGATATTATAGTTACCATTTGATTTTTAACTTCTATCTTAATTACAATGTGTGAAGCAAACACACCTGAATTATTTCAATCTTTTAAAATGTAATGATACTAATTTTGGTAAATTTATACATGCTGTGGAAATGAAGTTTTATTCCATCATTGTTAGTTGCAGTATTCTGTATATTACAATTAGACCAAATCTGTTAATATTGTCTAGTCTTTTTTAATCTTCTTCTTTTATTACCTAGTGAGATAGGTGTGTTAACCTCTCCACTATGATTATACAGAGCGTCCCAAAGGTCTCTATACAAAGGAAAAATTTTGTAATGAATATTTTGTAAATAAAGGTACATTTAGCAGCAATTTCCCATTTTCCCTATGTATGGTGACTTTTGGGACACCCTTTAGATTTGTTGCTACCTCTTTTCCTTTCTATCTTTACTTTGTATTTATTTATTTTGTATTTTATTTACATAATTCATAATTATTCATATTATTTATATTTTATATATTTAAGTATTAATTGGTACATAGATATTTAGAATTGTTATATTTTCCTGTTTATCATAATAAAGTATCCTTCTTTATCTCCGTTTATGTTCTACTAACTCTTTTTGCTTACAGCACACTTTGCCTGGTATTACATCTGTACACTTGCTTGCCTTTTATTAGCATTATATGTGGTGTGTCCTCTTTCTGTTCTTTCACTTTCAAACCTTTGTGTGTTACTATTCCAGTGACTCTCCTATAAGAAAACATAGTTAGATTTTTGTTCCTTATCCACTTAAAGATTCTTGGACCTTTAATTATAAATATTTAGTCCACCACTCATGTTTAATCCTATTACTGATGTATTGGGTTTATGTGTACCATCTTACTTTTCATTTTTCTGTTTGATCCACTGGTATTTTTGCTGTTCTTCCTTTTGTCTCTCCTCTTCTTATTTTCCTTCATTTACACATGAACTATCTTTTAGTTTTCCTTTTCCTTTCTACTAAGTTGTGGTTTATCATTTTCCAAGACTAATACCTCTTCAGACATGATGTAACCTTGACTTCTTGCCACCTGCAGGATTTAAAGCCCTCCCTTCCTCTGTCCTTTTTGCATGATGGTCATTTTGCATCTTCTATTATATATTTTTTTAAAGCCTCAGAAGACTTTATCATTTCTTTACTGTTTTATAGGGTGAATGTTTGTATTTACCCACGTTTTCTCTCTCCTTCCTCCTTATTCTGTCTTGCATTTCTATGTTTCCATCTGAGGCCATTTTTCTCCTTCCTGAAGAGCTCATTTTAGCTTTTTGTGCAGGTCTAGTCTCTCCATTGTGGTTTGTCTGAAAATGTCTTTACTTTGCCTCCATATTTGAAGGATTTCTGATGGATATAGACTCCTAGATCAGAAGTTATTCTATTTCAGCACTTAAAGATACAAACTACTGTTTAAATGCCAAAAGGAAAGTCTTTTTACAGTCTTTTAATTTGCTTCTTTAAAGAAGTTGGGGGGGTTTAATGACTACTTTGTTTTTAAAATGTTTTTCTACTTTGTCTTTGGTTTTTAGTACTATTACTAACATCTGCCTTAATGTACCTTTCTTTGTATTTATTGTTTAGGTTGTTTGGAAACATTCTCAGCATGTATCCCTTTAAATATTGTTTTCACCTTGTTTACTCCTTTTGCTCTTTCTGAAACTGCAATTATGCATATTAGAACCTTTCATTGTATCTTATACATCTCTTCCACTATTTTCTTTATTTTTTTATACTTTTTTCCTCTTTTTGATTAAGTTTTCCTAATTCAGTTTCTCTGTATAATTCAGATTAGTTTTCTATTGATCTATCATACAGCCTTAGTCCACTTTTCTCTTCTAAACCAAACTATTAATTTCTCAATTCTAGCTATTGTCTTTTCATTTCTAGAATTTCTATTCAATTCTATTCAATTTCTAATCTTTAACAGGATAGCAATATCCTGTTAAAATTTTGCAACATTTAATCTGTTTCTTCATCTTCATTTTCTGTATCATAAAGACCAGAGATGTTTTAAAATCTTTGTTTTCAACTCCAATGTTTGGATCATCTGCAGATCTATTTTTTGTTTGTTTGTTTGTTTAATTTCTCTCTTAGATTCAGTCACAGGATTCCCTTTCTCAGAGTTTCTAGGAATTCTTGATTGAATATCAGAGTCTTTACAGAGCTTTACAGTCTCCTGATGATTTTACGTCCTTCAAGGCACGTTCACTTTCTCCTCTGCAGGGTAGTTGAAGGAGGGAAGATCATTTTTATATAACTTACTTGGAGGTTAAACTTACTCCCGACTAGAATGCAGGCTTGAAGTTTTCTTCCACTTCTGACTTGACCCTGCTCCCGGCACAACCTTTTGAATGTTTCCAACTCGGGGCGCGCAGTGTTCACAAGGGCCCCCCTCTCCTGGTGGACCTGCACTCTTGGGATTTCTGTTCTGCCTTCCAGAGGGTCTCTGCTTCTCAACCGCGCTGCTTCGGGTTCCTCAGATGTCTTCTTCTGAGGACACACGCGCGCGTGCGCGCGCACACACACACACACACGGGATATGTAGGGCATTTCTGTATCTTCTGTTCAATTTTGCTGTGAACCTAAAACCGCTCTTAAAAATGTGTATAAAATAAAACAAACAAAAACCCTGTGAAAGGCTCAGTTCCTTATTCTTCTTCTCACCCACTTACTGGCCTTTCAGGTCTCCTCCACCTGTGCCTCTCCAGGCTTACAACAAGGGCTGCCGGCTCCTCTATACTCAGCTCAGCCTCTGCCTGGGAGGATCCTGCACGTTCACCTCCTCTTCTTTGCCCCGGTGAAGCAAGCACCCCTGGAGGAAAAGTGTTGCAGAGTTGCCAGCGTCCCAGCCGGTCCTGCCTCTGGGATCTTGATCCTCTAAGCATGTCTTGCCCAGTAGCTCTTCCGAGGCTTTGAACAGATTTACGCAGGTATATTTTATCTAATTTTTAAAATTTTGTTTTTCTTGTAAGAAGTAGACATCTTCCCTCAAGTTACTGTTATACCTGAAAGTGGAATTTCCCCTAAGCCCTGGCATTATGATTTATTGTCTAACTCATGGATCTGTTATAGAATTTGCTTTTGTTCTTCATTGGGTAAATTTTGTGTTTTTAAAAAGACATGTCTATCAATTTAACAATAAGTTTTCATTAAGAATTTTACCCACATAAATAAGCTGCAGAACAATGCTCATCTTGTTGAACAACTAAGAGTAAGTTATGAAGTACGTGGAAAGTGATCATAACTTTAAAGTGTTTAGTGAAATTAAGTTTAAATGTTGTTGGTAAAGATTTCAATGCTTGAGAAATTATGTCTCCAATTGATCTTGTAATTTTTTTGTGACCTATTTTAAAATTAAAATTTTTTAAAAGTTCATTTAAAAAATAGTTTGGTTTCTCATATCTTTTGAAGAAGGAACTGCATAAGATAATACATCTTGTGCCTATTCCTAAACCATATAGCCTGGTATAAGTTATTGAAGAGCTGGTTGCAAGGCTAAAGTGAGTTTCTCATTACCTATTGATGTATTATTTACTACTTGTCAGTAAATCTAAATAAATCATACGCACATAAATTATATAAGACCAAAGCCAAACAGAATTGATTATATTTGTACTCTAAATTTAACCTAGAATTTCATCGTATATTCTTTATACTCTGGGCCTGCAGGCAATTTGATAAGAGTGATATATGAATTGAAGAAAAATTTATTAAACTATGTTAAATTTGTGAGCATTCTTTATTAAAGTCCTAACTCCATGTTACTTCCAGCATGCAGATCAATTCACCAGACAATATCTCTCTTCATGGTACAACCTTTGCTATGTAGAATGCATGCAGTATTTTTTGTAAAAATTCCCTTTGTGTTTACAAATGTATATTGTATTTCAATACCAAAATCTAAGTTTTAGAGTGGTCTTGTATTTGTTTCTAAAAACAGCATTGCTTTGAATTAAGCACTCATCTATAATGATTGTCGGGATAACAGTTTTGTAACTACGGAAATTTCAGCACCATTGTCCTTAGTCTAATCTCTTATTTTAATAAACTTTGGAACATATTCTTCCCCAATTAGATTTTTACCCATTTTTATAATTTTAATATGTCATTTCAAGGAAGACTATAAAACTATTTTAATTTAAAATAAACATTTAACATTTAAAAACAAGGAAAATACTTATAATTTTCACTACATGTCTAACTGTATGGGTGAACTTGGCCCCAAACTCTCATGCTCTTCTGTCTTATTATAGTTTAAGCCTCATATATCACCTAATTAAATTTATGTGTAGTGTGAATAATTCAATTTATCAAACTCTAGTTATTGAAAAAACTAATTAGCCACATTCAATGTAGTTATTCATTTAAATTCCTCCAGAGAGTGTTTCCATTTACAGACAGCATCCCTTTCTCCTTGTGGGCCACTCACAGATGATTTACAAAAAGAACTGAATGTGTTTTTATTTTTTTCCTCCAGAAAAAGAATCCTAAAAATGATTCCCCTGGAAGCACTAGACACAAAGATGTTGGCATGTTATGCCTCCAAGCAATGTAATTTTTGCTTGGAGGAAACGCCCAGTGTTGGGTCTGACCATCAATATCTCTGAAAAAAAAAATACGGACTTTACAACAGAACAGTTTACTTTCTTAGTATAGATTATCAAATACAAAGAGTAGGTTGAGCAATTATACAGCCTCTAGCAACTTACGTCAGAAATAGAAATCACCCGGATTCAAAAATAGCTTACAGACCCATCAGTCAATCAACCAAGGGTGCCACTGAAAAAAGATCTAAATATCTTAGTCACAACAAAGACAACTATTTTCAGAGAGGGCACTGCAGACAAAAACACCATTTGCAGCTGCAACGTGCCCTGTGAAGGGCTGGGAGAGAGGATGGAATGAGCACAGCGAACCCTGTGCCCAGCTCTCAGGGAGAGGTGCAAGCACATGGGACCATTTTTAGATGGCCACAATTGTCTGGGGAGCTTCAGGGTACAGAGGTTGCACAACTGCACCTCTGAATAAACACATATTTGGATCAGTGTCACAAGAGCATGCATTGTTGGCTTTTCTCCAAAACCCCACGGCGGGGACCAGGGGACAAAGCAATGCTGTGCAGTAACTGGTGGACGGGGGGGAGGAGGAGAGACTCCGTCCTGGCGTCCCAGAGCTCAGGCCGCAAAGCTGCTTGCCGGAGCTGCGAGCATCCGAACAGGGGCCCTCACTCTTTGGTCAGCCCGAGAAAGCGTTCGGTGCTGTCAGTGCCTAGAGCTAAGCAGCAGAGAGGACCGCACTGGCTCGGAGGGGGCCAGTGGCATGACATGGAGATGATGAATGAACTTTGCATGGCAAGTGAAACTGCTTCAGCGCGGGGCCCAGTTTAAAGGTCCTGGTAAAATATGCGCCACATGCTGTCACCTAGGACAGGATGAAAGGCTCCGTGTAAGTCCATCAGTTCCACCACTTCAGATAGTTTTAAAAATTGGGAAAAACAACTGATTCCATCTCCTTTGAAAGTGAAACCATCTTGCAAAGCCACTTTGGTTCTTAAAATATAAATGGATATTGGCATTTGTCAACGTGAACTAAGGAGTTACGATAGCAAAAAGTAACCTGACGGCACACAGGCGCCATCCTACAGTCGAGCACAGGAATAGTTTTGGACAAAGACACGGAGGAGGAAGATGAGAAGCTGATGCTCCTCCTTCAGCAGAGCTCTCAGGCTCTACCAGAGTGGCTAAGGGAGCAATCCGGAGAAACGTGGCCCTGGGGCTATGCCATCAGTTTTTTC